>JAYDZE010001700.1:0-10982 GCA_034509125.1 Monilaria moniliformis
TTTGATTGATATATATAGGTTAAATTAATGATATAATTCTACACATATAATGATATAATTCTACACATATAATGATAACTGCATTGTGGGATTTTTTTCGTAAATCGTGGAATTTAAAGAGATCCCATGATTTTCAGATTTTTCCTTAAATCATGGGATCTTTTTGTACAATTATGCCCTTTAATGATATTTGTATAAAATAATAATGATATGTTTTTTCCTACAATCTAGTCCGTGCAATTCCAGATCCTAGGGTGTATATTAGTTCTTAGTTATGCATCTAAGATGTATTCTCATTTTAACGCACCCATATATATATATATAATTTATATGAGATACATATACAACTAATATAATCTATAAATAATATTAGGTGTCGCTTAATTTAAGTATTTAATTTTAATGCATCATTATATGCAATACTATATAATAATGTTTCTTAAAGTTTATTAAATGTTAATATAAAAAATTAAATATTTGATTAAACTGTTTTAAAATTAATTTGTTATCATGAATTATGTTATTGTAACGTTTGTTATTAATTGTTGATTTAAAATTATCAATAGTTAATTATTATGTACCATTTATTCATAAAATTATAATATAAATATACATAATGCAGTTCGTTATTATATATTTATATTGATATGCGAGATTGTTAACTAACAATATTAATTTTGTAATTGTGAATACAGTAACTATTACAAAATAATAGAAGTACAAAAGAGTCAGCAAACGACGTCGTTTGTACGTGCAAAGCGTGGAAACGGCGCCGTTTGTGAGCGCATCTCGGGCTGGTGCCCTAATAAGGGCAAACGGCGAATCTGAAGTCGAGATTGAATTCTCACGCACAACACACACTGATGGACTCTTTTACCGACGAGGCGAAGCTCTTCATCGGCGGCATAGGCTGGGACACGACGGAGGAGCGGCTGAGAGACCATTTCAGCCGCTACGGCGAGGTTGCTCACGCCGTCGTCATGCGCGATAGAGTCACCTCTCAGCCCCGCGGCTTCGGCTTCGTCGTCTTCTCCGATCCCTCCGTTATCCCCTCTATCCTCCAGCAAACGCACAACATCGACGGCCGTACCGTAATTCTCTCTCACCGGTTATAATGTTTGCTTAATCGAATCTATTTATGCGCTCCTTTTTATTCTTGCGAAGTGCTCTAATTTAATGAACGAAGGGTTTGCCTTTTCAAATCGATAAAGATTTTATCTGTATTAATTGTGTGACCGTGTTGATGGAGTATAGTTATGGTGATGCTTTTGTGTTTTTTCTTTATTTTGAAAAATATATATCCTCTGGTATTTGATACGTTAGTGTGTTAAGTAACTGCTAAGCACATGTTTAGTGAGAAACGGATCGATATATGTAACAGAATTAGCTCCGTGTTGTCATTCATAGCTGCTGAATTCTTCAATTCTTTGTTCAAGTGCTTAATCTCAGATCTCAAGTATGGTTGCTAGTTGTTTTCTTTGATTGATTAACTTGTGAGTTCATTAGGAGTTGGAATGGTTCTATTGCTCTGCGGGATTAATGAGAGCATATATCCCCTTCTGTTGAAGATTATTTTCCTTGTCCTACTCATTCTCACAGGTGTCTAGCTTCCGTTTTGGTCTTCCTGGATATTAAAGATCAGCGAAGTTGTATTTTTCTGAAACTTTTGCGACCTGAGGTGAAATGTAGTCTTTGAGAATTCTATAGTATAGTTCTTATATCTGTTCTCCTTTTCTTAAGGCCATAGGCCTCCTTTTTATTGCATATCCTACCTATCCCTCGATAAGTAAGTTTGTTTCAGTTTGAGGGTTTTTAATGGGTTACGGTATTGGGAGGTCCGATAGACGGGAGATTCTTCCTTTGCTGATTTGTTTCCGCTTTGAATCTGATTTCTACCGGTTGCATCTTTTGTCCAATTTTCTTCATCAAATGTGTTTCCTAGTTGCCGTAATCTATGGGATTCTGAGATGACAAATTATGCTTTCTGTAAAATTTATCAGGTAGGTAGAGGATGGTAGTATACGAGGAGGTCTAGGTAGGATTCTTCGATATTTTATGATCTAAGTACTTTTCTGAGTCTTCTTCCCACACTCCTTGCTTTCTCAATTCCCTTTTTGTGAAATCATGGGAAGGTGCTGGTAGTAATTGCTTTCTTGGTTGATGGTTTTGGTTAACTTACCAACATGTGATGTGATTATGTAAATGAGAAATGCATAAATCTTTTCTCTCCAAGCTGGTGTGTACCTTGTAAAAACAGTTAAGAGACTCAGGAGCATTTCTTTATTCATTGTCTATTAACATAGATTCAGTGATACAAAATTTTGGCAGAGCTTGGGGTAGTTTGGATGTTTTTAATATCATGTTTGGATCATTTTGTGGCTAATTTAGGGTGTTTTGGGCTGCCAGGGGGAAAATCCTTTGGTGAGTTATTGTTCCCATTGTATTTTAAATTGATCGAAGAGGAATAGAAGAATTTTAAAATAATATTGAGGAGCATGTCATTTAATATCTGGAACTTGGGATAGAATTAAAATAAATAAGGTTAGTTTTGTGGGTCCTAAAGCATAATGATTTGTAGGCATTTCATATTTGTTTGTATCATATATTGTTAGACTGGAGTCTAGCTTTATGACTTATCCTTTTTTCTTTTTTTTTTTTCTTTTTTTTTGGGGGGGGGGATATCTTGTCCATTGTTTGTAACTTATATTCATTATTAAAGAAACGTTTTTGTTTCTTATTGTGAAAACAAATGCACGCGTCATCTCCAGGGTGTGGTAGTGTTGTTATGAGTAATTTGAATAGCTTGTATCTGCAGTATTCAGTGTTTTCTGCTGCAGTATTTGTTTTGATTAGCTTGTATACTGTGGCTATATAGAATTTATTATTTTATTTACCTTTCAAAAGCTATTAAGTTGTTTCATAGTAATGAAGTGTTGTTAATATGAAAATGTTATCTCTAGTTTAAACTTTTGTGTTTTTTCGGATATGGGAATATCGGTTATCCATCTGAGCTATCTATGATCAGCTACTTTTTCCGTTTTTCAATGTAGTTATGAAATTCTGTGTATTTCACTCTGTGGTATCTGAGATACAACTTTTTTATTCAGGTTGAAGCTAAGAGAGCAATGTCAAGAGAACAGCAGCAGACACTGAAAACCGGAAGCAATAGTACTGGAGGAAATTTTGTAGGGTCTGATAATATCAAAAGTAAGAAGATATTTGTCGGGGGGTTGCCTTCTACCTTAACCGAAGATGAATTTAGGGGTTATTTTCAAGATTTTGGTAGTGTAACTGATGTAGTGATCATGTATGATTCAAATACTGGCCGACCACGTGGCTTTGGTTTCATCAGCTTTACCACAGAAGATTCTGTTGATAGAGTTCTTCAAAAGACCTTTCATGAGCTGAAAGGCAAGCTTGTTGAGGTAAAACGAGCACTCCCTAAAGACGCAGTCACAGGTGCTGGTTCTCGTGGAAGTTCCAGAGGCTACGGTTCGAACTTTTCTAGTAATGAATCATACAATAGTCCCCTTGGAAACAGTAGAATGTTACAGCAAACACAACCAACAAATGGTGGTTATCAGCCAAATCAACCTACAAATGGTTATCAACAGACACAACCAACAAGTGGTGGTTATCCACCTTATTCAGTTTATGGAGGTGCTAGCTATGGTTATGCAGGGAATAGCAATCCTGGCTATGGTGCTTATGGCGGCTACGAGGTCGGTGGTCATGGAAGTGCAAATGCTGGTTATTCTGGTCCAGCAGGAGTTTATGGGAACCTAGGTTCACCAAATACTGATTTCTTGAAAAATCAATGGAGTAGCCAACAAGCTGGTTATGGTGCCTCTGGGTACAGTCAAACTGCTAACTATGGGGCTTCTGTTCCTTGGAGCAATGCATCGAGGAGTAGTGCCAGTGGTTATGCACAAGCAGGAAGACCTCCAAGTGGTGCTTCTCAATATGTTAATAAAGGGTACAACTATAATGGCTATGGGGACGAAGCGTCTTATGCCTATGCTGGTGGGAATGCAATGCATCCTGATGCTAGTTGGAAACCAGAAAATTGACCTCCTAGTCAAGATGGTTTTAGGTTCAATCCACTTTTCTGTGCTTGGTGACTGAGCTTTGTTTGGAGTATGTATCGAGCCTGTATTTGCAGTGTGCTAAAATCTAGTTGTATTTATCTTCTTTTACATTGTTTCTAAATCATGAATCTAGACACAAATAATAGCGATTTTCCAGACCTTTGTTTTCTGCTTCTCTGCTTATATAGTTGTTATCGAGTTTATTTTGCTCATCAGCTCAATATTTGGACCGGAAATGTTTCTCATATCTGCACGAGCACGATGGTGTTTTGGCCCTGCTACTAAATATGCTTGTAAGATAAAACCCACTCATCATGAGGGTGACTCAATGAGTTTAGCCTTTTTATTTGAAGGAGAATGAGGCTACAGGTGGCTTTCTGTTTCGATTCATCGATCACCTTCAGATGTGAACAAGGTATCTGCTCTGTGTGTTCTGAAGGGGGATGAAAGGATGAATCACCTTCAGATGTGAACAAGGTATCTGCTCTGTGTGTTCTGAAGGGGGATGAAAGGATCCATTGTTTTCCACGAGCATTCAATAGGCTAATGGATTGTTTTACTGGTTTCTTGTTTTGGTAAGCTTTGGCTTTTTGCAAGTGTTACTGTTGATTAAGTTATAATACCTCAATTTTTTTGCTTAGTTGGAGTCTGTTTAGCAGACTGGTATACATCGTCTGGTTTCCAAATGTGGAGATGTTTCTTTTCATTTATTATTCTCTCTCATTCTCTGATATTCTCAAATTAAGAAGATGGATCTGATATTTTGGAGAGAGAAATGGCGCGCTGGGTTGGCTGCAGCAGTCACCTTGGCATTTTGGAGAGACATGTTGACAGCAGAACGAGTCATATAGGTCCAGAAAAAGCATAAATCGTTTCAAGGGCGGCGATTTTTGTTATCCTGCATCCGCCATCGTCTGTATTCCCAGATGTGACCAACATATCGTAAGGAACTTGTTTTGCAAAACACTACAATTAGATGATAAAATGTAATATTTTTGCACCATGTGATGACGTCATTTGATAAGATTATTATAACAATATCTATTGCTCTAAGGTGAGTTTAATGCTAAGGATAAATCTAGATGGATAAAATAGTCCATTATTTACTAGGACAGATTGGAACTCTAGGATATCCGAGTCCATTTATGTCTCATTAAAAGGTAGGATTGGAGAAATTCTAATAATTCTAATAATCAAAATAAAAATACTAAATCATGTACGTTACCGATCATGAAAAGTAACTATTTGTATCCAATCAGTATAATAGTTTGTAAGCATAGTTTATAATCTCTCTCTCTCATGTCCGGGATGCAGATGGAAGATGGAGGCCCTGCAGGTGGAACAGGGGACTATCTCAACCTAGCTCATGTTGCCTATGTGTGCATCGGGTCTTGCATTTCTTATGCACACTACGGAACTGTGGAGTCTTCCAACAGTGTGGCTGATTGGATTGGCACAGTTTGGATGACACCCCTTATTGGTGCATACTCTTCTCTTGGTCGATATTGGACTTTGATGATAGCTTCATAATATGACAGGGGATGGTATTGTTAACGCTCGTTTCCTTGTCGGCCTTACACCCCCGTCGTTTGGTGGGTGTTTAGCATCTTAGTTGGCACCCTTTTCTCCAACACTTTCCTTATCTACATCCAAGACAATGTCTATTGGGCCGTTGGCTAAGCCCTCCCTACTGCAGGCCTTGCAGTGTCCATCGTGGTCTTCATTTTTGGGACACGCTGCTATAGGCATAAGCCTCCACCGGCAGTGCGTTAACTCGGATGGCTAGGGTTCTCATGGCCACCAAGGAAGTGGGGGGTGGTTGCCCCCCACGATCCGAAAGAACTCTTCGAGCTTCCCTTGGATGAATACTCAAGCTCTGGCCAATACAGATTTGACCACAGTTCTAGTCTCAGGTTGGAATATGACTCTCTGTTGTAGTTTTGTTTTTTTTTTTTTTTGGGAGAGTCGTACATTCACACACACAATAACACTTGGGTTGGCACTAACCCCCAACCTACTGGTTGGAGAAAAAACGTCTTACCAATTGAAATGTGCTTTGTTGACTCATGTTTCTTGTAGCTTTATAGGCAAAGCAGCGGTGGGCTTGAGCTCATCATGGATGCTGTCTCCGGTGGCTCAAGTCGAGCAGGTGAAGCAGATGGTGAAGATGATCCCAATCCTAGCAGCGACATTCATGCCAAGTACCATGGTTGCACGAACGCACACGCTCTTCATCAAGCAAAGGACAACTCTAGACAGGGCGATCGGCTCCCACTTCGAGATCCCTCCGGCCTGCCTCTCCTCATTCACAACCATCTTCAGGCTCATCACCATCATCATCTCCGACCGTCTCTTCATCCCCTTCGCCCGCAGACGCATCAAAAATCCGAGAGGGATCAGTCTGCTGCAGAGGATGGGAATAGGCCTCGTGATCCATGTATTCATGATAAAATGGCGACGCCTTGCCTTGCAAAGAAGCGGCGGCTGAGCGTGGCGCGGGAATCTTCGAGAAGGATCAGATGGTCCCTCTGTCCATCTTCATTCTCCTCCCTCAGTTTGGGCTGACGGGGGTGGCTGATAACTTGGTGGAGGTGGCGAAGCTGGAGTTATTCTACGATCAGGCGCCGGAAGGGATGAAGAGCCTTGGCAGTTGGCACGGCCTATTCTATGATCAGTTTGGGAGTTGGATTTTTCGTGAGCAGATTCTTGCTGTCGACTGTGGCTGATGTTACCAGGAGAAATGGGAGTGGATTGAAGGCGACGATTCGTTGATCGAGGATGCAACGTGGCGCTCCTAACTTGGAAGACTTGAATCTGGGTGTTGACATTGCGACTAGCTACCACGGTTGTTGGCTTTCATAGTCGAGATTATTCAACTTGCTTCTTCTTTCCTTTTTCGTTTTCAATTTTAGGGTTTAAATAATAGCTTATTTGACCCTCTTTCCCTCAAATCATGAATAAAATTAGTATATACATTTATAGCTTATTTGTTGGTGAATTATGACAGTAAAATCTGGCATTGTCATGCTAATATTCCATGTGTTATATAACAAAATTAATATAACTAGGTATCCCTCGGTTACTCCATGCAAATTAAGGAATTCAAGGCTAAAACATAGATTGGTTATTTTAATTATGTTACATTTTTTATTATTAGCCAGTAAATATAAGGACTTTGGATATTTCTTGAATTGACATGCAATCTTATTTTTTTTATTAGAAATACGCTAGCTTTTGATTGGTATGATTTTGCATGTGAAATAAGTTATCCCTAAGATCGATTCTAACTTGACAAAATTAAAATTGAATTGGCAATCAAAACGATGTTGTTTTAATTATATACAAGTAAAAAGAGTGCAAAGTGAAAAAAAAAAATCACCTCATATTCCAAAGCATCTAAATGTTATTGTCAATTTTAATGTAGAGTTGTAAAGTTTTGACAATCGAGTAGCAAGAAAAAAATTCAATTAATCAGGCCAACTTTATTGTGCTCAGGCTATTTTCGAGCTATAATTTTTTGGCCACGATCCTATTTTTTTGTTGGATTATTCAGGTTAACTCATTAATCTCGAGTACATTGGATTGAGGTCCCTAATCATGACATGAATGTCATACAAGATATGTTGCGCCATCACTATCTACTTACTTTAAATTAAGTAAAAATCAAAATTATTATGCATAATATAATATATCGCCACACATCAATGACATTTTATAATTTCAATTATGGACTTTTCAAAAGGGCATAAGTCGGCAACTATGATCCTTCTACAAATTTGTATTGTATAAATGATTGTAGCAATCAGCACCATCCCCATCTGATATTATATATGATCATAGACATAGGAATCCGAGTATTTTAATGATTTAGGCCTGGAAAATATTACTAGAAGCTGGACAAAATTTAAAAGTGATGACGGCATACAAGGTAGACCAGTCCAAGTATATACTTTAACAAGAACATCAACTAGTGACAAATATCGTCGCTCTAATTAAGATCCCAGTCGTGGTATCCTCCAAGATAAATCTCAAGAATGTGATGAAGGTGTCTTTGTTTAATAGTGGAAAGTCATTGAACATCACGTACAAGCTTCTAAGCATAATTATTATGCGAACACGCCTTACATACACTCTCTCACACACTTGCACCTAATTATTTTTAAAGCAAAAACTCCTTGCACACTCTCTCTCTCTCTCATGTCGACGATGAAGGTGGAAGAGGGAGGAGAAGGGGAATATACACAAGATGGCACCTTCGACCTCAAGGGTAGACCTGTTCTTAGATCAAACACTGGAAAATGGAAGGCTTGCTACTTCATTGTTGGTAAGAATTCAAAAAAAGAGGACTTCCTTCTAATGTTTTTTCACGTAGAATTTCTTCTTCTTTTTAATTTCCGGCTATATGTATTTTGATGTAGGGTATGAAGCTATTGAGAGGATGGCTTACTATGGGATTGCATCAAATCTAGTGATATATCTCACATCAAAGCTCCATGAAGGCACTGTGGAATCAGCAAACAATGTGACTAACTGGATTGGCACAGTTTGGATGACACCCCTTATTGGTGCATACATCGCAGACACTTATCTTGGTCGATATTGGACTTTCATGATAGCATCATCAATTTACCTTATGGTAATTAATCGACCACAAACTTCTTTATTTTTGTCAGTATATGTTGATGAGGTTGCTACATCATATGACAGGGTATGGTATTGTTAACGCTGGTTGTTTCCTTGTCGGCCTTACGCCCCCCGTCGTGTGGGAGTGGGGTGAAAGAGGAAGATTGTGACAAGAAGGCCTCAACTCTCCAAATAGGCATCTTCTACCTAGCCTTGTACATAATTGCCATAGGAACTGGTGGAACCAAGCCTAATATCTCAACCATGGGGGCCGACCAATTTGATGACTATGAGCCTAAAGAGAGGTTCCAAAAGCTCTCCTTCTTCAATTGGTGGATGTTTAGCATCTTCCTAGGCACCCTCTTCTCCAACACTTTCCTTGTGTACATCCAAGACAACGTCGGTTGGGCCGTTGGCTACGCCCTCCCTACGGTCGGGCTTGCAGTGTCAATCATGGTCTTCATTGTTGGGACGCGCTACTATAGGCATAAGCCCCCTTCCGGTAGCCCCTTGACCCGGATGGCCCGGGTGCTTGTGGCTACCGTGAGGAAGTGGAGGGTCGTTGTACCTGACGAACCTAAAGAACTCCACGAGCTCCCCTTGGAGCATTACTCAGGTTCTGGCATGTTCAGACTAGACCATACATCTACACTAAGGTTAGATAATAACTCAATTTCGTAACACAGAGTAGATTGTCCTTGTATCTCACCCTTAGCTTTCACAAATTTGTAGCTTGCTGGACAAAGCTGCAGTAAAGACCAGGTCCAACTCGGCATGGATGCTATGCTCGGTAACTCAAGTTGAACAAACAAAGCAAATGATGAAGATGATCCCAATCCTCGTCGCAACATTCATACCCAGCACCCTCCTCCCACAAACCCAAACCCTCTTCGTCAAGCAGGGCGCCACTCTCGAGCGGGGCATCGGCCCCGGCAATTTCAAGATCCCGCCGGCCTCCCTCGGCGCCTTCATTACCCTCTTCATGCTCATCACCATTGTACTCTACGATCGCTTTCTTGTACCCTTGATCCGCAAATACACCAAAAACCCTAGGGGCCTAACCCTGCTGCAGCGGATGGGGATCGGCTTCCTCCTCCACATAATCATCATGGTCACCGCCTCCTTCGCCGAGAGGCGCCGCCTCAGCGTTGCGCGGCGCAATGGAATCACCGAGAAGGACCAGATAGTGCCGCTCTCCATCTTCATCCTCTTCCCGCAGTTCGCCCTCATGGGGGTGGCGGATAACTTCGTGGAGGTGGCGAAAATCGAGTTCTTCTACGACCAGGCGCCGCAAGGGATGAAGAGCCTCGGCGCCGCCTATTTCACCACCAGTTTGGGGATTGGTTATTTCCTGAGTAGTTTCCTGCTGTCGACTGTGGCCGACGTTACCAAGAGGAATGGGAAAGGATGGATCTTGAACAATCTCAATGAGTCGCATTTGGATTATTACTATGCGTTCTACGCGGTGATCAGTGTTCTCAACTTCGTTTTCTTCTTGGTTGTTGCCAGATTGTTTGTTTATAACACGGAGGTGGGTGATCGGGAAACGGAGCTGCACGGAGAAGATGCGGCGGCTTTGGCGGCGGCAGGTTCCACGGACTGATTAAGAAGCATGAGTTTGTATGATTATAGATTGAATTAGACTTTTATTAATGGTTTGCTTCGTATTTAATTGTTGTTGCATGCTTCCATGTTTATATGATATCGTCCGTTTCGCATTCAACTTCTCGTGATTTGTTTTTTGTGAGGATTTATATTAACAGATAGGGTCAGTTATGGGGGCTTCAGCACCCCCAACTAATTTTTTTTTTTTCCCCAGAAAATTTCAACTTCTAATCTCGTATCATTGAAAGTTTTCAAATTTAACTTCCCTAAATTATTTTTCTGCGTTTGTCTTTATGATATATAGATCAAGGCGATTTTGTCTTTGACTCTCCTATGAAGTTTTTAAACTATGTGGATTCAATTCAAATCTCCCCTGTGGATACATTTTCTTAAATTAATTATTTGACCAAATCAAATAACAGGGGCATAAAATTTTAGATTAATTGTAATTTATACTCTAAATTTTAATATTTTTCAATTTATAGCTTTGAATTTAATTTAATTCTTATAAAGTATAAATTTTCAATTTTATCAATTTATAGCCTCAACTTTGGTTTATTTTTTTATATAGCCTCAACTTTAAATATAAATATATATATATATATATAGGGTCGCGTTATACTAAAACCACCTCTTATATGCATAACTAAGACTTAATATCAACCA
>JAYDZE010001711.1:0-10980 GCA_034509125.1 Monilaria moniliformis
CATCAAGGTGCTCCCTTTGTACCACATAAAATATCCTTCCAGCTCGGCTTTGAGTGCTTGGCTGTCATGGCACTTTCTACGTCCTCAACGGTTTCACAGCATGCAATGCATGGCGTTGAATTATGACTCACGTCTTGCTTTGCTTGATCATTGAGCTGGGAGATTACAACGTTAACATGGAACAGAAGGCCGAGGGGGAGCCATCGATCTGGAAAGGAAGAGCCGTCGACGGGAAAAAGAGCTGAGGAATCCACCGAGAAAATAGGCAGAGCAACCGACGTCTCCGAGACGCTGGAATTGGTGTCGTCGGAGGGCGAAAAAAGGTGGTGGTCGCCAATGTTTCGGAGGGAATCGTCCGGCAGTGTACAAGCGGAGGCTGCCGGAGAAAACGAACCGAAAAAGGAAAGGAGGCGGAGAAGGCTGAAGCAGACGGCCGTTTCCGTCGGAACAAGGAGGCCGGAGCCGGGAAGCGACTGGCAGAGGTAGGCGGCGGCGTAACGGACGGTGGTTCGACGCAGCGGGTGGTGGTTCGTCCGAGTAAAGAAAGAAGAAAGAAAATAAAATGGAAGGCGACGGGTTAGAGAAGAAAAAATAAGGATTTTCAAACCAACCCTTCCATTTAAACTTGATACAAACAGGTCCTCCTATTTTTATGAAACTACAAAATAGCCCTCAACTTTCCAAGGAATCATAACCAGGTCCTCTATGAAGAATGGAGCATTGCAAAACATCACCTCAATTGATGGAGATTGAAGAATAGCCCACTAGCTCTTGAAGAATTGCAACACGAACTAATGTTTTTTGCAAAATCCGAATAAAAAATAAATTGGCTCTTTGATATGAGCAAAAACTGTCAGAATAAGATTCTGCATACAATAAAAAATTATCTGAATTAACTACTCGACAAGAGTCAAAACTGTCTGATTTAGCACATTGACATGAACTGTCTGAGTTGGCTCCTGGATATGAGCAAAAACTATCAAGATAGACTCCTGGATACGAGCAAAAACTATTTATCTTAGCTCATTGACACGAGTCAAAATTGTTTGATTTAGCTACTTAACACGAGTTAAAATTGTCTGAATTAGCTTATTGACACGACTCAAAACTGTCAACAGTAAATTGATTAGCTTATTAATATGAGTCAAAACTGTCAATTGAAAAATGAAGCAACTCCTTGAAACGAGCTTAAACTTTCAATGAAGATGATACAACTCCTTCAAATTAGCTTAAACTTTCAATGTGTGCAGTGTGTCTATTGTGTTGTGTGTTTGTTATGTATGTGTGTGTGTGTATTGTATGTAGTGTGTGTGTGTGTGTGTGTGTGTATTGTGTGTCGTGTGTTGTGTGTGTGTGTATTGTGCGTGCAGTGTGTATGTGCACAGTGTGTGTATTGTGTGTGCGATGTAGTCTGTATTATGTGTTTGTTGTGTGTGTAATTCTATGTGTTGTGTGTGTTTTGTATGTTTGTTGTGTGTTGTGTGTGTATCATGACAATGTGTGTGTTGTGTTGTGTGTTTGTGTGTGTTTGTGTGGAGTGTGTATGTGTGTGTGTGCAGTATGTAATATACATATTATGTGTGTTTCGTGTTGTGTATGTAGTGTGTGTGTGCAGTGTGTGTATTTGAGATGTACTCATTTTTATATTTATTTTGATTTTCAAATATTTTTTCTAGTTATAAAATTCAAATTGTGGAATTAGATGAATTTGGAATTGGAATTCAATTTCAAATCTAAATATTTTTATAGTACCAAATAATGGATTTGCCATGATTTCATATATTCAAACGGACACTTAATTAATTTGCCTCGATTTCATATATTATACACTAAAGCTTATTTCGTGTGAAAATACTATTATGTAATGGGTGTTTGTAATAGTTGTTCACTTTACGCTGTAAGAAAATTATATTTCTATGTTGTTTCGTGATACAATATTATTAATAAACTTAATTTAGTAGTATAAGAATTTTCATGAGTGAATTTTGAAAATTTAAAATTCTAAACTCTTAGGAAAACAGTTTTTTTCTCATGGTTAATTGACGTCATTATTTGTAAAGTAACGAACTATAGTAGTTTGAAGATGTTCAGTATGTGACAATGATAATAATAGTACTTCAAATATAACAAATGATTTCTATAATGAAGTTTTTCTTTAATATATAATGAAGTTTTTTTCAAAATCTATAGATTTATTCATTTGTTCAATATTTTAATTATGATATTTATAGATTTAGATGAGTATTGTTCTTTTCAATCTGGCCTGGTTTGAAGATTTTATTATGTCAAGAACACCAGTTCTGATCATATTGCACCCATTGCACACCAATTCTGAACTGCAGTCAGTCTAGGCGTTCTACTACGGTACTACCCCTGTCACGTCAGTGTTGACTATATTTACCAATTGCACCCAGTTTTGTACATTAATAATGTCTGCACTCTGGCTTAAGTTTTGATTGTTAGATCTGGCTGCAACTCTAACAGCTAGTTCTTGCCGCGAATCTAAGGCTATCTACGGTGGTATTTCTTAACCATCCATTTCTTAATACTATTCATTTATTATTTATGGGCTCAGAATACTTTTTACTCCACCCCTTAACTAAGATATAACACCTTCAATACTCATCTCTATCGCACAGCGAACCGAGCGGCGCATGAACTAGCGCACTTTGCTCGAAATGTTAGTCAAGAGAGTGTTTGGATAGATAGTTTCCCTTCTTGGTTACTAGATATTGTTGAGAACGATTTACTGCAATAAAATTTGGTGGTTTCCTTCAAAAAAACTATCACTTTCCTTATACTATTTATAGGTCTTATTTTTAAAATTTTATTCATTTCTTATTTACTATATTTATTACATTTTCTAATTAAAATATTTTTCTGAACTAATAAAATATGCGAATTTCTTATTTCTTATATTTATTACATATTATAATGATAAACATACAATCATATAAAATTGGGATAATTGCCATTTAAATCATAACTTTTTGTTGACTTCTGGTCAATCCCATAACTTTTGAAAATGGAACATAAAATCATAACTTTTCATATTTTCTTAATTATCTCACGAATCAAAATTTCAGTGAAATTGGTGGTGACGTGTCAGCCAGAATTCAATGAAAAGTTATGATTTAAATGACAATTATCTCAACGACAACGTTTTGGAGAACATATGTTTTGTCCACGTCGGAAATTCCGGCTGAACGTCACCATCAATTTCACTAGAATTTTGATATATGGGATAATTGAGAAAATGTCAAAAGTTGTGATTTTATGTTCCAGTTTCAAAAGTTATGGGATTGACCAGAAGTCAACAAAAAGTTATGATTTAAATGGCAATTATCCCTATTAAAAAAAGAAAGTAAAAACATATTCGAGCTATAGTAAATCTCGTCGAACTAATTTGCAAAATAAAAATAAAAATACTTTGTCATAATTAATAATCAAGAATAATTTTGACTTTTTAAAAAGAAAAAGAAAAAAGAACAATTTATATAATACACGTCATAATTAATATTCATAAAAATAGTTATTTAATTATAGCCTAACGTATTCGAGCACAACTTGAGCTTGCGTTTGCAAAATGTATCACGGGATTCTGAGGATTGCCGTGTGAGACTCTGGAAATTGTGGATAGCAATTTGTTAGGCACGATTTCTGGAAACTTATTACTTTAAAATATTCCAACCTTTTTTTTTAATAATATCCCTTCTATATTTATTCCAGTTTTGTGCATTAATATTTTAATACGAAAACTGGAAGAAATTTCACAGATTTTGGACCCAAACAATTGGGCCAACCTTTGTAGTTAGGCCCATCTTAATTTTCGGATTCGATTTATGGGCTAAAGCCCAGTTCTAATAAAATAGAGCCAGTTGGAAACTTGGGTATTGGTTCGGTAACTACATTTAGCATTTTAAATTGAAATTTATATTCCTAAACAATAATTGCTTGACCCTAGTATTAAATTATTAATACTTTATACCTGCAAGACCGACTAAATAAAATAGTTCAAAGCTATAGATGTTCCTTCTTTCTTCCTATGAATTAGGATAAAGGTTAGTGACTTTTAAATTAACTACGAATAAAAATATAGTGGACCCACGATTTTGGCTAGCGACAATTATATATAAATAACGTAAAGCTTTATAATCCAAATTGAAATTTAATAAGGATGTCCAGATGAGCAGGCGTATATTTAGACTTTTAACTAAAGAATTCTTAATTTAATGAGAAAATTATCTGTCTACACCTACACTTATAGTATTTTATTCTACATCTAGATAGGTGCACCTCTGAAATTCCCTAGTTAAAGATAGACCACTACTAATAGGCAATATGTGGAAATAAATGCACCTCGTCACCTTACGTTTCGGACTTATATAAGATTCCATATTAAATTAAGATATACCTGTACTGTACCTCATTATAATATTAAATTAATTTGGTTAAGTTGCGTAATGGTGCATAATTGACTTTAACAACCGCTTCATACTCTACACCCATGAATTTCAACCAATGATTATCCAATGACTATAAAACACAAATTACTATATTAACAAATATTGGGTCGACTACTATTTTCAGTCTAAAAGACTAAGGGAAAGAACCTAGAAATTGAGCTAGTCTCCAACCAATTCAGCTGCTGATGCCAATTTTCTACTTTCTTTTACACGTGCTCGCTTATTTAAAATTCTATTTCATTTATTTATATATTTTTTTAGATGCAATCACTGATCAATCATAGAGTTACTATGGTAAGACATAAAAAATTAGAAATTAACATGCGTAGTTAATTTTATATCACAGTCAAGCCGAGACTCTTAATCGTGTTAAATTTAATTGGAAATAGATGAAAATCAATTAGTGGTGAAATTGCGTGATTAACGTAGAAGTTTCCGATGAAATGAAATTTGTATTTGTGCTAGCGGATTTCTACTGCCTCCTTTCTCCGAACCTTCTCTCTCTCTCTCTCGGCCGCCGCCTGCAAATGAAACTCAGCTCACCTCCATTTTCTCTCACATCACACAAACCTCACCTCGAAACACCCACTCACAACTGCAAAGCTCACTGATACCTATATTTCCTCAATTTTAGATGCTTCGCTTCATTTATTTGCTAGTATTTTTACTATCAATTTCCCAATTACTAATAATTCCGTCGGCGTCCTTCTCCGAACACTGTGGGTCCCGCCGGAGCCTTCTCCAAAACGGCACCGTTCCCTCCCGATGTCCGCTCAACTTCGAATTCCTGCGGCGGCTGGCGCCGGGTTCCAAACGCCCTAATCTGGACACTCACTCGGAGTGCCAGTACATCCTGCAAGGGCTCCGCCTCGTCCTCGCTGACCACCTCCGCCTCACCGGGTCGTTCCTCCCCCCGCTCGACTCCGCCGAGTCGTGCTGGGGCGTCTACCAGTCGCTCGTCGGCGAGTATGTCCCCGGCTTCGACATCCGCCGCCGCTGCGGCTTCGAGACGCCGTGGATCGCCCGCGGGTGCATGAGCATCACCACGCGCTCGGAGTTCGAGGCAGCCGTGCCGCGAGTCGCCCTCGACGACGTCGACGCCGCCTGCAATCAGTCACTCCTCAACAACTCCCCCTGCGCGTCGTGCACCGTCAAGCTAGCCGGAATCCGGGCGTCGTATCTGCAGGGGCCGTCCGTCGGGAACGTCTCCGATTGCACGGCATACCCCTTCATCTACGCCGCGGCGTTCTCCAATCAATTTGGCCCCACCGATGTAGGTACGACCAAGTGTTTGTTCAATCTCGATTTCACATCGTCCAAATCGCATAGCAAGAGGAAGAAGATAGTCATTTCTGTCGTAGTTGTTGCGTGCGTTGTGATTTTGATTCTAGGGTTTGCTGTGTTCTGGTTCGTACGGCGTAGAAAGGAAAGATTATTGAAACAAAAATGGAAAAGTATGCGAACCGATACTAATATGAGCTCTGGGTTAGATTCAATTAGTGCTAGCACAACATTGATTAGGTTCACATTCGACGAAATTAAGGCGGCAACAAGAAATTTCGCTAGGGATCATATAATTGGGAGAGGAGGGTATGGAAATGTGTATAAGGGGGTGTTGCCTGATGATTCTGAAGTTGCATTGAAGAGGTTCAAGAACTGTTCTGCAGCAGGGGATGCTAGTTTCACTCATGAAGTTGAGGTAATCGCGAGTGTTAGACATGTAAATTTGGTTGCGTTGAGAGGATATTGCACGGCCACGACACCTCTGGAGGGTCATCAGAGGATAATTGTGTGTGATCTGATGAAGAATGGGAGTGTTCATGATCATTTGTTTGGGTTGGTGGAGAAGAAGTTGAGTTGGCCTATACGCCAGAGGATTGCCCTTGGGACGGCTAGGGGGCTCGCCTATCTGCATTATGGTGCACAGCCCTCGATTATTCATAGGGATATTAAGGCGAGTAACATTCTCTTGGATGACAAATTTGAGCCTAAGGTGGCGGATTTTGGATTGGCAAAGTTCACACCAGAGGGAATGACACACTTGAGCACTAGAGTTGCAGGGACAATGGGATATGTGGCGCCTGAGTATGCGTTGTATGGACAGTTGACAGAGAGGAGTGATGTTTATAGCTTTGGGGTGGTGCTTCTTGAGCTTTTGAGTGGGAAGAAAGCACTCATTGCGGTGAATGATGGACAGCCGACTCTAGTGACTGATTGGGCTTGGTCCTTGGTTAGGAAAGGGAGAGCTTTGGATGTAGTCGAAGAGGATATGCCAGATTTGGGCCCTCCGGTGCTTGTGGAGAAGTATGTGTTGGTGGCTGTTCTGTGTTCGCACCCTCAACTATATGCTAGGCCGACAATGGATCAGGTTGTGAAGATGTTGGATACAGAGGTTCCCATCCCTTCAATACCTGAAAGACCTATTTCTCTCATTGCGAATCTTGATGACATTGAGAGGTCTGTGAGTAGCAGTGGTTCTGGTAATCTGTCGACGCCTACTGGTTATCAGACTTACACTTTCGAGCACGACCATCCTGAGGGGGAGAAGGAAGATGAGAACCAAAGTGGTAGGTAGCTTCCTTCAACTCATGAGAGCAGGCTCATTTTTGGTTGATGTATATTGATGGTAATGATTCTTTAAAACTTGAATTATTGTTCTTCAAAGAGATCATTGAGACTGCATAACCGGTGCAGTCGCTTAACGTTCTTAGCTCCGATGGTTGAAAAACTGCGGATGCTGCGCGCGTGAGCTAGTTACTGGCATTGGGATGAAGTGTCTAATGAGAATGCAGATGAGTCGAACGGATTGCTGCCATCTCTAGCAGATGCAGGCGGTGTTTTTATGTATGAAACGGGAGAGGGTGAAACAAGAAAAGCGTGTGATGGTGAGCGAGGTAGCTTCTCTACTGTGATGAACTTGTTTCATGGAATTGTGTGATGTTCCATCATATTTTTTTTGCTTTCTCCAGGGTTCTCTCACACTGTATAGTTATTTTCCATTTTTTTTCTTTTCTTTTTGTACAAAGATGTATTTTTATGTGTTCATTGTGGGTTGATGCCCCTGCCATTTATTAAGAAGGAAGCCAGATTCTCTCTCTCACTTGGTAACTTGGACCAGTCTGGCCGACAGTTGGACAGCTCTACTCGGGAGGTGCCGGTCTCACTTACTCTCGTACAAGACCTTTTATTTATTTATTTATTTATTTTCAGAATTAAAAGAAATGGATAATCATTCAATTAGTGACTAGAAACTATTGATTTATATATTTAGCCACATCAATTAAATAGATCTTGAGATCCACCATCTCCGAATCCACCGATTCAAACATGGCACACATATTATATCAATTTGAAGACGGATGTTCTTGCAACCTAAATTTAGTAAATATTCATAAAATTACGATCTTGATATTCATACATTTGCTGCCTATTCTGGAGTTCAGACTAAACACTCAGATTTATTTGGATTCTATTTAAGAACCATCTGCAGATTACTCTCCAATTCTGCTACCGTGCCCAGAAGCAAGTATGCATTCTAAATTTTCTATGGTATTTTAAAATCTAGTTTATAACATTGCATATTTGATGAAGATATGCGTATTTCGAATTTAAATATGCGTAATCATTCTTGATAATATGATTTTATCTGCTAATGTCAATACATGTTGTTGTTTCTTCCCTCTTACACCTTAGGAAATTTGTTTACATTTTTCATTTCTCTGTCCAATGCTGTGAAATTCTTTCTATCCATCTCCATCATTACAAAACACGAACACAGACATATTTTCCTCAATTAATGCCTGTTCCACTGATGAATTGATTGTACAATCATTATAAAGAATGCAAATAATTTATTTCCTAGAGACAATAAGCCTTTTTTTTTGTTCAAGTATCAGGAAGAACATTATAAAAAATAAAAAAAAATATTGCAATTGCTAGTATAGTTTCTGATTAAATAATCATTTTATTTGTTTGGATAGGAGTGCACTACTAATATCAGATACATCCTTAAACACACGATAGAGAAGAAATGATCTTGATTATCTCGACGTAGAGAAATATTATCCTCTAGTCCTTTGTATTTCCCTTTCACGTCATGCAAATCAAGAATTATTGATTGAATGAAGCTAAAAGTGATAGTTGGGAGCTTTAATTGTGGTAGGTGGATATATTTTGCAAATTGTTAAATTTTATTTACAGAACATTTTCTACCCAAGTACCCAACTTAAGATCATTTGCACCAAGTTTAATGTCAAACCCCTCTGCTGTAAATCTAAAATGAGTTTAATTTAACCCTATGTTTGTCTGATTTTGCAACAGAAATAAAAACAAAAATGAGTTCTTAAATATTTGTTAATCATATTCTTGTCAGTGTTGAGTTTCAACAAATGTACCCATGGCATGTGAACCTGTTACAAAAAGAATAAATAAAACAAGTGTTGAAACCCTGTCACTAGATCAGTTTCTTTTTGTTTGTTTGAATTCAATCATCTTGTTTTATTAGTTGGCAGCTTCATTGAATGGGGCCACTACAAATGATCTGGAGATATTGAAGTACTTGAAATGGAATCAAGATATAAAAGATAACTAACTTTCACTGCTGCTTACTGGCATCATCTCAATGAAGTAAAAACAAGACAATATACTGTTACTGGTAATTTTTAGAAATATCCTTTGCTGATTAAGGCAATGATAATTTTTCTCATGCTCGAAATACATAGCCTAGCCTCCCATTTTTCGAGTCATATTGGACCGGACCATATTTGGCAGCTCACATTGCTGAACACTATGCTGAGGGTAGATCTGTCCAAAAAATACATTTGTAGAGGTTCTATTTATATATATGGCGCCAGCCACAAACTCTGGTCTGCATCTTCTTACTGCATCACATCTTCAGCTAGGCTAGTGATCAGTGATAGTAGAAAAAAGCCATGGCTGGTAAGCAAGACGTCGAGAGAGGCAGAGAAGAGAGTAGAGCTCCACTTCTTGCAGCAGCAAATGAGGGGCATCCCTCCAAAAAGAGCGGCAATGAGGATAGATTCATGGTGTATCTTAGCACATTTGTTGCAGTTTGTGGCTCTTACGCCTTCGGATCTTGTGTACGTGCCATCTAATCTCGTCTCATTCAGGAATTATGGTTTTTTGAAAGTTTTGTGTTTTGATCAGTGGCGTTTTTGCAGATAGGGTATTCATCACCTACACAGTTTGCTATCAGAAGAGATGTCAACTTATCCTTAGCTGAGGTTACTTCATTTTTAGATTTGCTTTCTCATTCAAATGCTTCAACCAAAGATGTCTGAATTTGATGTTTCAAGTTGGGAAAAATTCGAGATTCAATTTTTATCATTGCAGTACGCATTGTTTGGCTCCATCTTGAATTTTGGAGCAATGATTGGTGCAATCACATGCGGCCAAATCGCAGATAAAGTAGGCCGTAAAGGGGTGAGTTTTTTTGGGGTCTAACTAATTACATTCATCATCAAGAATCTTTAATTTACAAACTGTTGTGGGATCATAGTTAAGAGTCTGTTGCATTTGAAATGCAAGCAGGCAATGATAGTATCAAGTGGATTCTGTACGATGGGGTGGCTATCGATTTACATTGCCGAGGTATCTTCCATTACTACATTTACCGCAACCAGAATCCTATAATAGATTCCAATAAACCAGTTTCTTGATTCAGAAAACTGTAATAATTTCACAGGATGCCCTGCTTCTAGACATTGGAAGATTGGCAACTGGATATGGGATGGGAGTCTTTTCTTATGTGGTAAAATCCATCACATAATTTAGGATATGTACCATGTTGACACCATAGACAATTTAGGCGTAGGCTAAATGTTGTCGCGTTTGGTTACTAGGTTCCGGTATTCATAGCTGAGATCGCCCCCAAGGATTTGAGAGGAGCTTTGACAACCCTAAACCAGGTAGAAAACCAAGATTTGTCCTAATAGTTCAAGGCTGTTTCTCATCTTTTCTAACGTTGCAGCTTATGATTGTTACTGGGGTGTCTGTATCCTTCGTCGTAGGCACGTTTATAACATGGAGGGATTTAGCATTAGTAGGTAAGACATACTACACATTCTAGTGATATATATGTATGTATGGGAAACTCACTTGTAAAACTGCTGCAGGCATAGTTCCTTGTGCTGTTCTTCTTGTAGGTCTCAGCGTCATCCCCGAATCCCCGAGATGGCTGGTAAGAATCCAAATGCACTGTTTCTTTTCTTAGATTACTATGATTGGGAAAACCATAAAATGATGGCATTTGTCAAGGCAATACAAGGAAAACACAAGGAGTTTGAGGCATCTTTACGTAGACTTAGGGGAAATGATGCTGATGTATCAGCAGAAGCAGCCGAAATTCAAGTATGTGAAAACTACTAAGTTTCATTTTGATTGATTTTCCATAATGAATATGAAGATGAGAGTGTATCAATGGACAGGACAATGTAGAAACACTGGAGAGGCTTCCAAAAGCCAAACTGCTAGATTTGTTTCAAAGGCGATATCT
>JAYDZE010001722.1:0-10979 GCA_034509125.1 Monilaria moniliformis
TTTTATCCGATCAAATATTTGGGTGAACCGACCAAATTGATTTGATCTGAAAGTGTCTACACGACTTTCAGAGATTCTGTATTAATGTTTTGTTCGTTTCTTGTTAATCTTCCCCCCAGATTTCCTACATGCTATATATCATCTAGTATGGGCCAAAGTACGTTGGCTCGAACTTTGTAGTGTCGTTTCCTCACTAATATCTGTCGATATTACTACAATTTAAGTAGGACCCAATCCCTAATACCGAATTCATGATTCACCAGAGAATAGCTCCTTCCGAAAAGCATCGAGAAATACGGAACCTGGATCTTTAGTGAAAGTATGTGGCATCCGATGAAGCTTGAATATCGTATTTTATAACTCTATGACAACTTGTTTCGCCATTAATGGATGAGTCATTGCTATAAAATGCCCAGATTTACTCAAATGATCCACTATAACTAGAATGACATTCTTCCCGTGTGATATGGGTAGAGCTTCAATAAAATTCATTGTGAGATCAGAGTATAAAGTTGTATGTGTGGGCAGGGGTTGCAATAAGACAATTGGTATTGAAGGATCAACCTTATAACACTGACAAATAGAGCAAAGCCAAATGTATTCACGAATGTCTTTAGTCATACCGGGCCAATACACTACTGCTGTGAGTCTTTTCTAGATCGGTAGCACCCCTGAATGTCTAGCCATGGGTGAAGAATGGAAAATCTGCATCAACTGTGTTGGAAAGATTTGAAGAATCGTGATTGAAGGAAAAAAAAGGATCAG
Source organism: Monilaria moniliformis (assembly GCA_034509125.1). Lineage (NCBI taxonomy): Eukaryota > Viridiplantae > Streptophyta > Magnoliopsida > Caryophyllales > Aizoaceae > Monilaria > Monilaria moniliformis. The sequence goes on from JAYDZE010001722.1 coordinate 766, forward strand.
TCAAGAATCGTAATAGAATAGAGATTTTATTTCCTTGTTGGTTATTTCCTTACATAGTGTAAAACACACCTATAAAGAGGGGGTGTAAACCTTTACAATTCAAAATAAGAATACACAGAAAATTGATCATATTCCTTCCTTTAACTACGAATCTTTTACCATTCAACATGGTATCAGAACGGGTTAGGTTAGGAACTCAGAAAAGGATTCATCACTGTTCCGATTAACAAGTCTCGAGCCGTGCCCAGATCAAAGCATACCTGAAAAAAAAAACCAAACCAATAAACATGTCAGAGATTACAACCTTTGAACAGAACCAACAGATTGCAAAAACATCGCGAAACAATGAAAATATAATCTTAGCCATCAAACTCGACGGGAGCAACTTCCCGTTACGGTCCCGACTTATTCAAGTCGCCATCGGGAGCATAGGAAAGACAAGTCACATAACCGGTGTGCCAATCCCTCCTCGCATGAATGACCCAACATACCAGCAATGGGAGGAAAACGATCTCACGGTGTTTGCGTGGATTGTACAGAATATCGAAACCAGATTAGTTCACAACTTTGACCAACATCGGACAACCCTAGCCCTATCGAAGAGCCTCAATGTCAGGTATGGAAGTGGCACTGATCCGGTACAAATTTATGATTTGGAAGTTCGAGCAAACAAGATCAATCAAAATCAAAACACACTCGAAGATTATTGGAACGACTTGCAAGCTACCTGGATGGATATCGATCAGAGACAAAATTGCCCAATCCAGTGCTGTGAAGAAGGTATTAACCAATACAATCACCATGTCGAAAGCCGCCGCTTCTTCCAGTTTCTCGCCGGCCTCACCGAGAACTACGAGAATGTCTGGAGGGACATCTTAAAAGAACAACCCCCGCCCTCAGCCGAAGCTGCCTTCGCTCGAGTTAAGCGAGAAACCGCCAGACTCCAAATCCTCAAATCAGCGAGCGAAGGCGGCGACCGGTCATCATCGGGCATCGGATCCGGCTTGGTGGCTCGCAATCAGGGACCTCCGAAGCCGGATTGGAGCAGATCCATGTCCGACAGTAGCAAGAACCAGCAACCCAAAAATTTGTCCCGCTCCAGTGGACCGTCATTGCGGAAGAAGAAGAAGAAGAAGGAGGAGAAGGACCGACTCTTCTGCACCCACTTTGGTATGGCGAGACACACCCGCGAGCAGTGTTTCAAGCTCGTCGGGTTCCTCGAACGGTGGGAAGACATCAAGAAAAAGAATAGTGGATTAGCTGCCATTGCTACTAGTGAAGGGGAATAGGCGGCGCCATTCGTCGCCGTGGGTGGCCCGAGGACCTCCGAAAGTCACGGCGACAAACGGCGGCCATCAATTTCTGGCAATTCGCATGAGGCGGCGGAAAAAGCAGCGGCTGGGCGTATGAGTAGAGAAGGGGGCGTCCAAGATAGAGGTATAGGGTTTGGTGATTTATCACCAAACCCTTCAACTTTTCATATTTATAAATAGCCCCATATTTATGACCAATTCAACTATGCTCCCTCTACTTCTGGGAAATTACATATGGAACCCCATCTTAGTAAAAAACTGTGGACATACCCCAGTATGTTTCAAATCTTAAATGAAACCCCTATTGCATGTACTGCACAATATAAATCTGCTAAAAAGGATCGTGCTTGGATATTTGACTGTGGAGCCACCGACACTATGACATATGATCAAGCTGATATTTTGGAAACATCCGAACCCCGAAAATTGCATGTTCAGACAGCTAATGGGGAATTAACTGGGGTGTTAGGGGCAGGGACTGTGGAAATTTCTCCCACACTTCGTCTATCGAATTGTCTATATGTCCCCTCTCTTTCCCACAAGCTTATTTCTATTAGTCATGTTACCAATGAGCTGAATTGCATTGTAATGATGCATCCACACTTCTGTGTTTTGCAGTATATCAGTATGGGGAACATCATTGGACGTGGCACTGAAAAACAGGGTCTGTACTATGTGGACGAGATTGCACAACAAGGAACTATGATGCTCGCTCACGGCACTGCTCATCGGGAAATGTGGCTTTGGCATAGGTGTCTCGGTCATCCTTCCCCGGGTTATCTGCATTTTCTTTTTCCTACTTTAGTTCAAAATAAGACCTTTCAATGTGAAACATGTATGTTAGCTAAAAGTCATAGGCAGTCTTTTAAGTTTACCTATACTCAAATTCAGTCTATTTTTTCGTTAGTTCACTCAGATGTTTGGGGCCCTGCTCCTGTTTTGGGCGGACAGAACTTTAAATATTTTCTCGTATTTATTGATGACTGCACCAGAATGACCTGGGTCTATTTTCTCAAAAATAAATCTGAAGTATATGAAAAATTCGTCTTGTTTTATGCTATGATACAAACTCAATTCCAAATACGTATCCAAACTCTTAGGTCAGACAATGGGGGGAGTATGTCAACACCGCCATGAAATCTTTTTTTTGCTGAGAAAGGTCTCATTCATCAAACCACCTGTTCTTATACACCCGAACAAAATGGGGTTGTAGAACGCAAAAACAGAATCCTCCTTGAAATGACCCGAGCTATTCTAATTGAGTCTCGGGTTCCCCAACATTTCTGGCCAAAAGCCCTTGCTACCTCCGTACACCTTATCAATCGCCTTCCCACTAAAGTTCTTCACTTAAAAACCCCTCTTCAGATTTTGTCCCAACATTCTCACATTCCCCCTACTTTATCCCTTCAACCTAGAGTGTTTGGGTGTTCTGTTTTTGTGCATATTCCCAAACATAGTCGGACAAAATTATCCCCTTGTGCTGTGAAATGTGTCTTCGTGGGTTATGGAATCCACCAAAAGGGCTATCGCTGTTATGACCCTCGAACCCGCCAAATTCATACGACTATGAACTGTGACTTTGTCGAAAATGAATACTTCTACCATCTTAGTGGTCAGGGGGAGAGTAGGGATGTTCTTGACCCCCTAAGCTGGTTACCAAAATCCTCTGTGCCACCACATTTTCCGGAAGCGGAGCCAACAGAAATAGTTAACACTTTCGCTGTGCAAATTTCTGACACAAATGTACAGGACCTGGACCCGGATCCTGACCTGGATGCCATTCCAATGACTTTCCCAACTCCACTGATATCCGAGGTAATACATCCTGAACCTATTGAATTACCTAATAAAGCAAATACTTCTGATGATTTGGAAAGTAAAGAGCAGGAGGAAAGTATGGCTATAGATGCAGGGCGCTATATTCTTCCTCCAAGGACCACACGAGGCATTCCTCCAAAACGGTATTCACCGGAAAGGTCAAACCGCCAGACAAGGTATCCCATAACACATATTGTCAGAGGAAGTCTCTCAGAAACAGCCAAGGCCTTCGAGGCAGCCCTATATGAAGAAGAAAATATTCCACGAACCATGGAGGAAGCCCTTGAATGGGAACATTGGAGAAAAGCAATGGAGAAAGAAATAGAAGCACTGAACATAAATAAAACTTGGGAAAAAAGTCATCTCCCTATAGACAAGAAACCCGTTGGATGCCTGTGGGTGTTTACTATCAAAAGAAAACCAGATGGCTCGATAGAGAGATACAAAGCACGGTTAGTGAAGAAGGGATACACTCAAATGTATGGCATAGACTACGATGAAACATTCTCCCCAGTAGCTAAAATGAATACCATCCGGGTTCTTCTGTCTATCGCTGCGAATCAAGACTGGCCCCTTTATCAGTATGACGTTACCAATGCTTTTCTACATGGTGAACTGAAGCAGGAAGTTTACATGGAGGCACCACCTGGTTTTAAAGAAGAGTTCAAGAAAGGAGAAGTTTGTAGGCTCGAGAAGACACTATATGGGCTAAAGCAGTCACCACGAGCATGGTTCGGAAGATTCACTGCAGCAATGCAAAGATATGGTTTCACACAAAGTAATTCGGATCACACTCTCTTCTTGAAGAAAAATGGGGACTTGGTTACCTGTCTAATTATTTATGTCGATGACATGATAATTACCGGGAATGATGTTGAAGAAATTGAGCAACTGAAACAAAGGTTATTTGCAGAATTTGAGATGAAAAATTTGGGAGGTTTGAAATATTTCCTAGGTATTGAAGTCCTAAGGTCTCCCCGAGGAATTTTCATCTGCCAGAAGAAGTACATATTGGACCTCCTCGCAGAAACTGGGTTGATAGATTGCAAACCCTCAGACACGCCCATTGCTGTAAATCATAACCTTCAAATCATTGAAGGATCAACACCAGCAGATCGAGGACAATATCAGCGTTTAGTAGGTAAACTTATCTACCTATCTCATACTCGACCTGACATCGCGTATGCTGTAGGAGTAATAAGTCAATTTATGCATTGCCCTCAAGCCGATCACATGGAAGCTGCTCTAAGGATTGTAAAGTATCTCAAGGGAACCTTTGAATACGGTCTTCTATTCAGAAAGGAGAGACACCTAGAAGCTTGTGGTTACACTGATGCAGATTGGGCAGGTAATCCGGTTGATAGAAGATCTACAGCCGGATACTTCACATTCGTCGGAGGCAACCTTGTGACATGGAGAAGCAAAAAACAGAAAGTTGTGGCACTTTCAAGTGCAGAGTCAGAATTTAGGGAAATCAAAAGTGGTCTCACTGAGATCTTATGGCTACGTAAGTTGCTTTCTGAGATTGGTTTTGCCCCAGCTCATGCGAGTCAGATCTTTTGTGACAACAAAGCTGCAATCAGTATATCAGGGAATCCAGTCCAGCATGACAGAACCAAACATGTTGAGGTAGATAGGCACTTCATTAAAGAAAAGATTGAGTCCGGGATCGTCGAGTTGCCATATATCAAATTTGAGGATCAATTAGCAGATATCCTAACCAAAGCAGTCAGCTTCAAAAATTTTATAGATGTTTTGGGCAAGTTAAGTATCGGAAATCCCGTCACTTAACTTGAGGGGGAGTGTTGGAAAGAATTGAAAGAATCGTAATTAAAGGAAAAAGGATCGATCAAGGATTGTAATAGAATAGGGATTTTATTTTCCTTGTTAGTTGTTTCCTTACATAGCGTAAAATACACCAATAAAGAGGTGATGTAAACCTTTACAATTCTATGAAATATACACAGAAATTGATCCTATTCCTCCCTTTTAGCTATGAATCTTTTACCATTCAAGAAAAATAAATATTACAGAAAGTGGTTGTGTTTTTTGCATTATTTAAATTTATGTGTGGGAAGGTGAGACAAAAAAGAAGAAGGAAGATTTAGATTTGGAGTTGGCATGTGCAAAACACATTTTGATGTCGGATCCCATCGCAGAAGAGACTAATGCAACGAAACAACGACGCTAAATGCCAGAATAGCACCACATGGTTGGACGCAATGGGGTGATGTAGAAAAACTAATTTGGGGAGCAAAAATATAAACAACAATAATAGATGTTATAATAAAAAAGTTCCAACAATAAATACAACTTTGAAGAATTGGTTTGGGAAGGTGAAGATCCCCCAACACCACCTATAAATCTGACCCAGCTTTACCACGGAAAGGAAGACACATTGCCACTCGCGCAATTAGATCGATTATATTCGAATTGAACAATATCATTATATATAGGTACGAATTCAAAATTTAATCATGGATAGACTAGAAGTAAATATCTTGGCATATTAAATTTCATGCATATACCAATATATTATTCACATAACTAGGAGACTTCGATGCATACAATGCATACAAAATATTGATGTATTCAGTCTGATTTGACCGCAAATCGGTGTGTTGTCAGGTCTAGTTTAGCCATAAGAACCGCTGATCATTTGGACTGTTGCAAACCGGAAAAGCCGACTAGTTCGGCCGTGAACCGTTGGCTGATTGAAGCGATATCACTTATTTTATTTTTTATTTTTTTGCTTTATTATATAAATGTATGTGTTGAATTAAAACATAAAATAACTTGTACTCTAGTGGGTGAAGAAGTGTTTTGCAGCAATACACACCTGGTTGAAACCCCATTTGGCCAAAGTTTATTTTTTTGCATTTGTTTCTTTTTCATATTTTTGTCTTTTTTTGCTTTTTTTTCATTCACTTTAATTAATGTGATTGATTTACTTTTCACTTTTTAAATTTGCATTGACTCCAAAATAGCAAAATATTATGTAATATTTTATATTTTACTAAAATTTGTATTTTTAAATTATTCGCATATCAATTTAACTACGATATATACATAAACATTTAGAATTCCAAATTAATATAAAATAAGAAAAAATTAAAAAAAAAAATAGGACTCATAAATAGTGATAAGGGAAGGGCATGTAAGGACATGTTTTTGTGGATGTTAGAAAAATAATTGTGGAGCCCATGAATTTTCTAAGGGAATGGCAAGATAAGGGCATTCTGTCGTGGATGCCCTAACTATTTGTTTGATTAAGGCGAAGGGTTGCAGTTCATATATGTCGATTTTGTTTATTATTTGATATTTGAATTTAATTGTAAATTTATAGGCTTGTTGGTATTTAATGTTATTAAAATTCAAGACTTTTGTTCTACAATATTATATATATATATATATATATATATATATATATATATATTTGCTATAGCATTCCAATCCGTCCAATATTCCGACCGATTGAACCATGAAATGGTAGCTTCGCTTATTTACTTATCAGTCAGATTTTTAAAATAATGTATTTATCTATGTATAATGGCAAATCTAGTACTTTACAAAAACAACAACTTTATTTTTAATATTTTAATTATTTTGGGCTAAGCTATTTTGATTGAGGTTAATATAATATATTTAAATAAGAAAATATATTTTTAGATTTAGCTTAACTTAATATATTAATATATAAGAAAAGATTTTAAGTTTGTACTGGATTAGAGTCACATGCAGCCTTTGAATAAATCATTCTCTGAACTTTTATTGTTAAACAATAAAACCAAAAATGAGTAGGGGATGTTGGCTCTTATCTTTCCTTTCTCTTGGTGAGATCGTAACTTAAATTGACGTTGCTTGATCAGTTCGTCTTTTCGCAATATATAGACTTATTTAATAGATAAAAGATTCTATAAATCTCACATGTCACGAGATTTCTTTAAGAAAATTAGACGATGTTCAATCAACAACTAATTTTAAATTATAAAACAGAAATTATTTTTGATATTTAAATAATGAAGATTACGATAATTTATTTGCATAGATTTCAATGAGTTATTAATTTTTTTTTTTACAATGATTATTTTTCGACATGTGATAATGTTATTATCAATTAAATTGCTCGATTGTTAGGGAAAAAAATGAAAAAATGAAAAAGGTATATAAGAAAAATGTGAGATTTAATTGATAATAACATTATCACATGCCAAAAAATATTCATTGTAAAAAATAAAGTTGAAGAATTTAATTCGCAGTCGGAAAAAAAAAATGAGTAGGGGATATGTTCCTAGAATAAGAACATTTACCTTGTTTGGAAAAAAAATTGTATTATTTAGTATAGTAAATTGCTTGTTATTCCCGTCATTTCACAATAACAATTCAATTCTTGAATCTTTTGGCGTATTCCCTTATATAACTTGAATATTATGTGGACAATAATCCTCCAGACTTAATAATCGGGGTGTGGAACAAAAACAACTTAATCACACTATAAGAGGGGGCAAAAATTCTATGCCTGTGTATGCTTATGATTTTTGTCCAACACTTTTTTATTTATAGGAGTGATGAGCTATGTTAGGGATTCCAAGGAGGACCGAAACTTCGTCTCCTAATGGGCTTAATTTCTTAAGTTAAGTCTAACTTAATTAAGTCCATTAATATTAATTGATTTCACTATAGAGTTAAAATTGCATTGTCCGTCCAAATTAACATTATGAATATGACTCTTTTTTAATTTATTTATTTTCCTTGTTTAAGATTTTCAATATCGATTAATTAATTTAAAATTTGTTGATAGCTTTAATTAATTAATCTATTTTTCAAGAGTGATCTAGTCCAAAATATTAGTTATTATACTTATAAATAATTCAAGTCGGTCGGGCTTCTGTAAAATAAAATATTTTTCGAACACCTCTTGGGAATATTATCAACTCGGGTCCTCCCGAGACACAATTCTATATAATAACAATACTAGCACCACTGTACATTAACTATCACTGCCCAGGATATCAGGAATTACTTTTGGTTGAGAAAACTCGTACTTATTGATAAATTAAAGTAGTGCATAATCAACATCGTATGCTCAATGTTACTTATATAGATTAAGAAATGAACAATCTTCAAGCCCTTGTACTTCATTTACACATCACCAAAGTACGTAGTTCACTTTAATTCATTTTAGTGTTGTACCGCACCAATGTCATTAGTTCGCCAAGATAGGCGCGAACTTCGAATCAACATTGCAATCTTTCACGATAGATTATCCATTTCTATCTAGATTGTGAACTTAATTGTCTTCTATAAGGAACCGACTGAAATTTTTTCCAGTGATTATGAATCCACCATTCAGTCTGAAATGTGAAAGGATGATTTGTTTGCTCAATTTACAATTATATGCTTAAAAGATAAACATCCATAATATAAAAGACAAACCATGTGACATAATTATTTTTTTCTCATAAATATGATAAATAAAATTTTACAATACAAAGCAACTCAAAGCATGTTTTTTAGTAAATAAATAATTATCTTACTCTAAATAAAAATAGAAAATGAATGAATCGTTCAAAAATACGATTATTATTTTAAAATAGCTACTTTTAAAATTATTGTTGATTTCTAAATAGGATATAAGCTTTTATTTTAAATATCATTAGAAATTTTAAATACAATATATATAATCATTGTTGATTTCTAAAATCATTGTTGATTTCTAAATAGGATTTAAGCTTTTAAATTATAATGTATGTATGATTTTGAATCTAAACAATCATTTTTAATGGGTATCAAAATAAGTTTTGATATCTTTTTTGTTTATTAATATTCCAAAATTAGCTTCCCACATCAAAAGTGAAAGGGTGCGTCTATGAGTATTTAAATCGTTACGCGTTAACAAAAAGTTGGATTCTTTTGTTGATGGCGTGTGGTTTGTATTTTTGTATGTGTGTGTCGTTTGCTTCTGTTATGTGTAATTTTTCAAAAAAAAAATCAAACTTATGTATTTAATCTTTTGGATCTATATATTAGCTATAGTAGAGAATTAGATAATTTTTTAGCTATAAAAATTAAATAATATTATTTTTTATGTTAAATTAACAATTATAAAGTGTTCCAGGTATCAATAATCCATGTGCATCTCAGAGCTAATGTACTAGTTATAATAAAACATAATAATTACCTTAAAACTAACAAAAAAGATCATCTACTCAATTTTTATAGATAGATTTCTCAATGTGTCTCATTGGTGTCTAAAATATAATATTATTTCCATATACATTTAATTGACACAACATATCTACTACAAGATAAATGCGGTGTTGACTTTTTGGATAACTTCAAACCAGAGTTTTAAAAATCGGATCGGATAGGCCGGTTCGGTCGCGAATTGGTGCATTGTCCAATTCGGTTCAGTCATAAAAATCGTCAATCTATTGAATCAATGTGAATCAGAAAAACCGTCTGGTTCGGCCAGAAATTGGTGATCGGTTGAACCGATTTTTTGATTTTTTTTTTTAATATTTTGCAAAAATGATTTTATTTTGTGCTTGATAGGATTGGATCCCTTCACTATTGATAAGATATGGTATACTTTATCCATTGAGCTACAATAACTTTTATGATATTATATGAACTTTAAATATTCTTATATATAACAAATCAAAAAGAATTTATCTACACCAATTATTTATTCGTGTTTGATACGCAATATCTCATAATTTACTATATCTCATAATTTACTAAACACGTGATTATTTTTATCTACTTTTTTATCAACTTCATTAGTTAATATTTTTAACTCTTGAGAAATGGTATTAACTTCAAAAATGCATATGAAGTACGATGTATTTAACCACAAACAATTCTATCAAAAAGTAATAAAGCACAAACTCAAAATTGATAAAATAATGCATGCCTTCATATAAAATTATAAAATTAAGAGGCTATATTATGCATAAAGTGACTAATTAATTTTATTTTTTATTTATTAATTAATATATATTTAATTGTTTTCTATCATTTACTTAATTTTATTTATATTTTTCATTTATTAAATCTTAATATTAATTATATAATGTGTAT
>JAYDZE010001733.1:0-10979 GCA_034509125.1 Monilaria moniliformis
TTAGATCAAATAATCGGATGGTTAGGATTTGGTCTCCGTTATGCATTAAAAAGTAGTTATTATTTGAATACAACTCTCTATATATATATATATATACTCTTTTTTGTCCATTAAATTTTTTTATTCATCCATCAAAATTAGTCTTATTCCATTTTTAAAAACTTTCTCACAACACTATATCAATCATTTTTTCTCTATTTCTCTCTTACTTTATCAATTATACATTAGAATTCGTGTCGTCCACTAATAGGACTATTTTTAATGGATGGATTGAGTATATTATAAAAGTTGTATTGCCAAGTTGACTATTATTATTCCGTACGTATGATGTGACAGTGCAAAATTAAGTTAATAATATGTTTCTTCTTCCACCAATAGGTCAGAAATTGAGTCGCTAGTATATATGAATGTTGTTGTATGTAAATTGTAACTCTAAAAATAATAAATAATTCGCAAATCTTAAAGAAAAAAAAAAGAATAATTCGAATATGAGTCTTGCCATTATAATCGTTGTATTAGTTATATATGCCAATGCGTAATGCAGGGATAATTTTGTCTTGCACAAGGAAAATAATAGTGATCTAAAAAGTTTCTTCGTAGCAAAGTCAAAGTCAAGGTCATCTGCACTACTCATGAGTAAGGGTGGAAAGCGAGAGAAACAATTGCATAATCGTTATGATATTATGGAAAAAATATTATTATTATTATTGGACTAATTATAAAAAATAACAAAATATTTACTTAAATTTATATTTTTCATATGTCGATTTTTGATACATAGCAATTACACCATCATCTTTAAATATCTATTTGGAATTATAACATCTCTTATAATTTCAGCAAAATATGCCCTATGTCTATCTTAAAATTGTAATTCTATTACTAAAAAAAGTAAGTATATTGAAATTGTAAAAAATAATATCAAATTAAAGGTGGCATTATATTTGGAACATTTTATAAGTCACATTATATATAAATGAAAACTCAAATCATGTTGTGTCATTTCTAACAATTAAAGCTTTTTTGTTTTTGTTTTGAATTACATTGCACACATCTCAAACTCGCGCATCTAAAATGATTTGAATCTCCCGAACTATTGATTGCTAGAAAAGCGTCTTATCAACTAAAATGCGCTTGTTCGTAGGCAATGTTCCAATCATTGTCCCTTTGTTACCACAATGTCAATAACTATATATAGACAAAAAGGAGTACAGTTTGTCACAATACTTTTCTTATTTTGACTTGGCATATATTAATGCAGTGCAAGTGAAAACTGTATGACTTTCCCTCTAAAATCCAGTTAGGATAAGTTCAATAAATCAAATTAAAATATTTATTTATACAAGAAAAGGTGTGTTACTTCGTCACAAATAGTGAAAATGTACATGCCTTAAGCTGCCAAACAAGACTTTATGGCTTCAAACGCAAAATTCCCACGCCCACAGGGAAATGAGGTATTTATGAAGTCCACGTCTAATTTGTTTTTCTTCTACAAATTTTTTAATAACTATGGTTGCATTCACATTGTAGGATTCCATTAACTACAAAGCAAGTTCCCAACTAAACATACTTAAAAGACGATAATAGTAATTATACAACCTTAAATTTACTTAGAAAACCCTAATTAATGATAAGATGCAGAATGTACTCGTAATAGCATAACATAGGTTTCCCGTCACACGAATATGGGTGCACATAAACATATATAACTAATATATATACGAATGAATGAATCAATATTATATATTATGTATTACGTGTGTCTGTGTCTGTGTCTGCGTCGTGTCTGTATCTTGTATTAACTTTCAAGAAGGTTCCTTGAATCTTCTAATTAAGGCAACATGCATTAAGTTGAAACAAAAATAAGATGTGATCATATTTTATTTCCATATGTGAACCCTCAAGTCGCGATTTCTTTTATATTAGCTTTGTTTATGGGGTACACCCACTTTACCTTTAGTCAAAAATGGAGCACTAGAATTGCCATTGATTGAGTACTATTATTATATATAATTTTCATTTTTAATTTGCAACATGAACTTGTTGGAAATTTGGGACTTCTTGTTTATCACGTCTCCTCTCAATACACACATATATTTTATGTATAGAAATAAATAAAAAAAACTATTTAGTTTTGACATATATAAATATATATCATCTAAAGTATTAATTATCCATTAATTCCCAGTCTACCAAAAATATACAACTAATTAATCCTCTTGATATCGTACAAAAAAGGGAACCACTGTTATATATGTGGTTCTTTAATGCATAAACTATTTAGTCATGTAGATTTAGGTCGATGTGTATAATAAGCTATATATACTGTATTGAATATTTGTATTCAGTCATTCATAATGAAATTAGCTGCATTCAGAAAAAAATGAAATTAAATAAAATATTCGCCCCTCATTAAATTCGTACTCTGGTGATACACTCATGACTCATCCAACCATAAGATGCATCTGCCGTAGATGTTCATTTGAACCTTTTGATTTAATTGGTTGAAACTTGATATAACTAAAGCTCACATATCAATCTAACTTCAATAGTAGGGGGTGTGTATTTTTTATAATTGATAAAATTGATGATTGGGTATTTTTTTATCCTCGTTACTAGGATTTTTTAATCCCACATATTCAATGGAATATGAATTAAGCAAAATTAGTTCAAATAATAGAAATTATCAAGGAATTTGTGAAATTCAAAAATTCTAATTCAGGTAAAGAAATAAGCAATTACTTTATACTAATTTTATCTATCTACAATAATTCTAAAAAGTAAGCTAACCAAAATATTTTGGAGTATACTGCAATTATAAGGCTATAAGTGCAAAATTGATTATTTATTATTGATATTTTTCTTCTTTTTCTTGAGCCGATTAAATTAATTAATATTGTTGGCAGCAGCACAAAGTTGACTTGCCCATGGGAACTCGCGTTTTCTTCTTGCATGAAAACTATGAAAAAATATGCCAAAAAAGGTCAAGGTGGTTGGGTCAAGTTCACTCCCTTGGATTCTTTCACCAAGCCTCTCTCTCTCGTACTTATTACAATAATAATAGATACTAATTAGTTAATTAACCATAATATCTGGGCATAACTAATCTTAATCTTAACACGTTACAATCTGGGTGAGCTGTATTATTGCATATTTTGCATTTTCATAAGCGGATGTTTGGCTAGGATAGTCTATCTTACTATCTATTTAAGTTTTAATTACCTTTTACCATAATATATTTTGTCACATATCAATGATAATTTAATTTTTGAAGCTCTAAATTTAACTAAAATAACAAAATATATCAAGGGTGTCTTAGTGTCTAGCAATCTTGAAGTGAATTGAATTTTTAAGGTCAACCTGGAAGCAAAGCAAAGACAAAATATTATATGGATTTGTTTCTAGCCTCTAACTCCATATGGTAAATTGCTGACCAGACCAGTTCAAGTCAACGCTTGGAAATGGTCACAGTATAATTTATTAGACTTATACAAGGTTTTATTTAATTAGTAATAACTTATACAAGGTTTAATTTAATTTCAAATATTTGAATTTGGCTGTCATCTTGATGTAAAGATGCATGTATTTTCCAACCAACTATCCAAAACATACTGATCATTCACTCCCTACACATACCATAGGTCCATCACTATATATGTACGCTTTTGTATAATAAATTAACGTTACAAATTATATCTACCAAATTCATTTGGTGTAGCATTCACAAAAGAAAATATCTAAATTAATTAATTCAAATATCAAATAAATTATTCAGTGAAAATCTGCCATCTTCTAAAATTAATAGCAATATTTAAAAAGATAGTAAGTTAATCAAGTAGCTTGAGATGCACACTTATGTATAATATGGCATGGAGCCTAACATGCATTTTGAATCCATGGCGTTGACCAAAGGTTTGAGGATTTGACTGTGGAGTCAGCGCTGGTATGTGTGGTGGAAGTGTTTGGCTGAAAACTTTGACCAACTCTAATCCTCCTCAATTTTTTTTTTTTTTTAAATTAGGAACTATATATATTTGTTAATCCAAACTACACACACCAATTTATTTAAAACACGCTAATCATCGTTTATACAGTATTACCAACAAACAGCCATTTTGTATATGTTTATTCATTAATGTAGTTAATGAGGTAAAGTGGGTGCCAATCAAATTAAGTGTAACTCATCAACCCAAACAATCATAGTGAACCTCTTTTTATTTTGACGGAATCACAATCAACCTCTTAATTGTATCCATATGAACGATGCCCAATCTATATCATATAGTTAGCGGTTCATAACTACGGAGGTCCTACTCAATGCTAATTGCCTTATTTCCTTCATTTTTAACTAGTCAAACTACTACATATACAGCTTTATGTATCGTAGTTATATTTCTCAAAAGGAAAAAAAGGCTTATTCTCAAATTTAATTAGGTATAGAGTCAATAACATGCATATTGTTAATTTATCTAAGAAAATACTGCCATCGGATGTGAGAGATATTATGAAGGCTGCTCGTGAGAATATATTGGTTGGGATATAACATATGTGTAGAGAAGTTAATCAAGCTGTTCACAGCTTAACGCAATTTGTAAATGGAATCCCAACCAAGATGAATTAGATGGATTGTTTTTTGAGGTGGTTGATGAATATTATATCCAAAAACACGTTGAATTGATTAATGAAGTTTGTTTTCTTTCAAAAAAACATACTAAATAAAATTTTGAATTCCCTCAAATAGTAAAACATCAAATTTAATTGTACGTGAATTTGCCTCCCCAAAAAAAAATGTGGATTTGTCGCCAACTTTCCAATGAAAAATATAATCACGGGGCACCAATAGTCTTCTGCCACGTATCTCATGCAAACACCACGGGTGGTTTTGCGTCGGTTAATGATGGGATAATAAATGGGCGCACCTAACTTTTACGACACCTTGGCGTACACAGCGCAGCCGTATTAAGAATTTCTGCACAGAGAAAAGAAATTTTAAAAAAGAAAGTATATATATATATATATATATATATATATTTGTTTTATTTTATTCACTCTATCCGCGTGCACAGCTGAGACGTTGGAGCCGGATCAATTGATGTCCTATTTATAGGGCACCCATAACCGGTCCAAAACCTCACACGCAAAATTCTGAGTACGCAGAAACAAAGTAACAAAGACTAAAAAGGGCAGAGGTGAAGCAATAGCATTCGTGGCGCTTTTTTTTCATCATTAACGACGAAAAATGGTGATGATAGATCAGTATATTTTTGGATGTTTCGCCGCTTCGTTGTTTGGATTCGCTTTGCTCTACAACTTGCGCCGGAAGATAAGGCGGAATAGAGGCTCCAAGGCTGCCGGAAAAGATGAATGCGTTAAGACTTCCGCCGCCGTTGCGGGTGGATTTAGGCAGGAGAGCAGCGGCGACCCAGACATTATCATTGTCGGTGCCGGAGTTGCGGGGGCAGCGCTGGCTTATACCCTCGGCAAGGTAGGAAGTTTCTCTATTTCTTCCTCAACTATATGATACTTCTTTTTTTCACCATCCAGATTTCGGTATAATCTTAGCTACTTTCACTAAATTTCATCAAGCCTTGAGACTATTGCATCTGAAGAATATTGTTCAGGCTACGCGTGTAGAAGTCTGCGATTAAACACTAATTATTGCTAGAGAATTAGTGTTTCACTTTTACTTTATAATATTAGGGTGGAGCTGACGATTCAAATCCCTTTCCCTATCTTATTTACGAGTAATGATTAATGCTTTCGAGCTGATAAGAAAATGCTATGTTCAAATAAATACTGAACAACGTACTCGACTGGGATTAATAAGAGCTCAAAACATGCATGATTGTGTATTTTAATGCTGGACAATTGTGTGGAAAATAGGTCTTTACTCTGTCATTAGCTTGTGTTGTGAGGTTCATCTTTGCTTCCTTTCCTCTGTAAGAAACCTATTTATCGGCATATTTTCTAAACTTGCGTAAGCATATATCTAATATTTGTTTGTTCCTATCTTTGAAGAAATAGGATTAATGCGTAGTAGGAAATAATTTGTTCTTAAAAAATAAGTTCGAATTTGGCAATAAATGGAGTGCAAGGAAACTAAGAAAAAAAAGAATTGATATAGTCGGCGGCTGCAGGATCTTTTTAGTAGGATAGTCCCACCTCCTACGGATCTTAGTTGCTAGTTGAAGAATTAAAAGTTCCATTCCTCAAATTAACTATGACAATTTGGCCTTAGAATTTTTAAGATGATGTTTTTCCATCCACCTACTCTAGCAGTAGATCTATAAAATTTACATGTTTACATATGATAGTTCTTGGAAAAGTAACATGGCTTTCAAGGTCATGTGATGAACAGAAATCAAGAAATATGATTGATTGTAGAAGTATATGCAACTGATATTTTCAACGAAGCATTAAATCTCCAAAGAAACGTTATTATTTTACTCTTGTCTATCATTAACATCTTTCCATTGACATAACTGTAGGACGGACGTCGAGTTCATGTCATTGAAAGAGACTTGACCGAGCCAGATCGCATTGTTGGCGAACTTCTCCAGCCCGGTGGTTATTTGAAATTGATTGAGTTAGGCCTTCAAGGTACGTACACCTGCAGTGGTCCAATTCTAATATTTTTACCAACTCCATATTTATTGTTTCCATAATATTTATATTGGAAGGTCAGAGTTACGTCCAAAACTGTTAGCTGCCGGAAAAGTTCGGTGTGTTCGTTAAACATGGTACTAAAATTGGTTGTGGTTAATCTAACTGCAGATTGTGTGAGAGATATCGATGCTCAACAAGTTTTTGGATATGCCCTTTACAAGGACGGTAAAGACACCAAGTTATCTTACCCCTTGGAGAGCTTTGACGCCGATGTCTCCGGCAGAAGCTTCCACAATGGCCGTTTTATCCAGAGGATGAGAGAAAAGGCTGCAACACTTCCAAAGTATAATTTCGTAACACTCCTTTATTTAATGATCATACTTATTGGATTAATATGGATGTGTGAATTCGACTATGTTGAGTTGGCACACTTGACCATACTAGTACTTAGTTGCACTTCTATGAATGACTTTCTAACTTCATCAATTTGTCAATTTTGCAACTCTCTCCTGTGTTTACATTGACTGATACCTAAAAAAGTTGACAAAGATGCAAGATTGAGCAGATGGATATGTACCGAATCAAATTTCAAATTCTTGCAATTTTAAATTCTAGTACACCAGAAAAAGTAAAAGATTTTAACTCAATTTTCTCTTGATGCAGTGTAACACTTGAACAAGGTACAGTGACTTCGTTGATTGAAGAAGATGGAACTATTAGAGGTGTGCAATACAAGACCAAGAAAGGCGAAGAGATCACTACTTGTGCCCCTCTTACCATTGTTTGCGATGGATGTTTTTCAAACTTGAGGCGCTCTCTCTGTACTCCTCAGGTGAATAAGAGGACAGCATATGAATAAACTCCACGCTCTACGACTTGTATATGCTGCTTTTTTCATGTCTAAAAGTTTCCTAACATGAATTCTCTTTAAATGGTCAGGTGGAGAACCCCTCGTGTTTTGTCGGTCTGATATTGGAAAACTGTGATCTCCCACATGCTAATCATGGACATGTTGTTCTTGGCGATCCTTCGCCTATTCTGTTTTATCCCATCAGCAGCACAGAGATACGATGCTTGGTCGACGTTCCCGGGCAAAAGGTTCCATCCATTTCCAACGGCGAAATGGCGCATTATCTGAAAACTGTGGTGGCTCCTCAGGTGCTCGAATGCTCTCTCAAAGACTTGAAATTTCTTCCTTCCTTGGTTCTACTTGTATAAGCTTACTTAAATCAATGTTTCTACAGGTTCCTCCTCAGCTGCATGATTCATTTATTGCTGCTATCGAGAAAGGGAACATAAGGACCATGCCAAATAGAAGCATGCCAGCAAATCCTCGTCCCACACCTGGCGCGCTTTTGTTGGGGGATGCATTCAACATGCGTCACCCTTTAACCGGTGGAGGAATGACCGTGGCCCTATCCGATATTGTTCTCCTTCGCAATCTTCTTAGGCCTATTGACAATTTACGCGATGGATCCATACTCTGCCAGTATCTTGAATCCTTCTACACTCTCAGAAAGGTAAGCTGTGTGCACTTATGTAGTGAAACCGAATTGAAGCAAGATATAAAGATTTGATGTGCGTATTTGACACCCCTTTTGCAGCCAGTGTCATCTACCATCAACACATTGGCCGGAGCGCTCTACAAAGTTTTCTGTGCTTCACCTGATCCGGCAAGGAAGGAAATGCGCGAGGCTTGTTTCGACTACCTGAGCCTTGGAGGCATCTTCTCAAATGGCCCCATCTCCTTACTTTCTGGCTTAAACCCGCGCCCTTTGAGCCTCTTTCTCCACTTCTTCGCCGTGGCTGTCTATGGGGTTGGTCGATTGCTACTTCCATACCCTTCGCCAAGCAAGGTTTGGTTGGGAGCCAGATTGCTTTCGGTGAGTAAAACTTGTTCGTTTTCATGTCAAAATTTTCAATATCATTACATCGTGATGTGTATGCTAAGTTTATGTCTCATTCAATCTAACCCTAACAATATATGTTTTTCTAACTTACAGGCAGCATCTGGAATAATCTTCCCGATTATTAAAGCAGAAGGCGTTCGACAAATGTTCTTCCCCGCTACTGTGCCAGCCTACTACAGAGCAGCACCTCTTAATTAGAAGATGAACTACCAAATTAGCATATTCATTATTTTCTTCTTTTACTTTAAAATGAAAAGAAAAATGG
This sequence comes from Monilaria moniliformis, assembly GCA_034509125.1. Classification (NCBI taxonomy): domain Eukaryota; kingdom Viridiplantae; phylum Streptophyta; class Magnoliopsida; order Caryophyllales; family Aizoaceae; genus Monilaria; species Monilaria moniliformis. The sequence goes on from JAYDZE010001733.1 coordinate 8,782, forward strand.
AGTTGATTTGCTTGAAATAGTACTATAAGCTGTGTGCTGTCTCACTCGAAGCCAGAAGTGTAAACACCAACAGAATAAGCTAGAAGTGCGAACACAATATAATTACAGTGTAAAGCATTCACTAAAACTTTGCTCTAAATTCGTACTTGCAGGCGAAAATTTTCGTATCAATTTGTATTACTACTCTTACTGGGAATGAATTTGTTTATTACTATTTATTACACGTATCTCTTGAATTCTATCTATGTGCTACTCTTGATGAAGCACACTATTGTCAATTTTCTATTTGCTATGTTCATTCATATAAATAAATGAATGCTATATTTTAGTGCTTCCCCAGTCTGTAAAAATAAGGGCGAAGCCGCGAAGAAAGCATACCACGGAAATATCAATTGCAAAATAAAAACTAATCAAATAAAACAAAATAATTCATCGATTTTCATTCAACATAAAATTCCAATACACATCGGATCATAAAACCACAAAGGCTATGCAACCACCTATTTCCCAGAGGCCTAAATCAAACTCACAATTACGCCCTCTCTCCCCTAATTCTCCTCGCGAGCTGGATATCCTTAGGCATAATCGTCACTCTCTTCGCATGGATGGCGCAGAGATTTGTATCCTCAAACAATCCAACGAGGTATGCCTCGGCCGCCTCCTGAAGCGCCGCCACGGCGGAGCTCTGGAACCTCAGATCAGTTTTGAAATCCTGCGCTATCTCGCGAACAAGCCTCTGGAACGGAAGCTTGCGAATCAAGAGCTCGGTAGATTTCTGATACTTACGGATCTCACGTAGAGCGACGGTGCCGGGGCGGAAGCGGTGAGGCTTCTTCACTCCGCCGGTGGCCGGAGCGGATTTCCTGGCGGCTTTAGTCGCCAGCTGCTTGCGCGGCGCCTTGCCGCCGGTAGATTTGCGGGCGGTTTGTTTTGTGCGAGCCATCACTAGATTTTGCTATTTTGGAATTTGCGAAGGGAAGGAATCGGGGATTTCGGCGATTGAAATTTGGGATGAATGTAGAGCGTTTGGAAGGAGTATTTATTCCTGGTGTTTTGAAAGTTAAGGCGGGGATGGGAGTAGATCTTGACCGTCGATATCTGCTTTATCTAATGGACAGCTGTGAGTTACTTATGTGTGTGCGCGGATCTTCGACGTGGCAGTGAAGATGTTCGTTGGATCAAGTGTGGTAATCGGTGGCTGGAGATTAAACAGAGTGCGGATCTATGACGTGTCGTGTGCACTGCAGGAACTTCTCTTTTGGCCAGGGTTTTATTTTATAGTATAGATTACTTCATAATGCGGTTAATTAGAAAATATCCAACAATAAATTTTTATATATAAATTAAACTAATGATCATTAGAAAATATGTATATAATTCTGTATTATCAGACAGCAGTCCCACCACACAGAATGTAAGGAGGGTCAACTGATTCCCTGTCTCCAAATCTTTCTAATCCCATGAAAGATGGAGGGCAGGGGCGGCAATCGACACCATAACCTTAGAAATTAAATGAATTTCCAACACACACACAAACATAAACCAAAACTTGTTCCACAAACGAAGTACCTATTATCATACACATTTTCAACACAGCACGCGTTACATTCAACATCTACATATGACATGTCATGAATCGTCTAGATGGTGATCTGTTTCGTCGAATATCTCCTCCTGCAAGAAGGAAGCACAATTGATCAAATTAGGGAACCCAAACTTGTAGTTCCAACATAATTGACTTTACCTGTAAGAGCTCTTCAATGACATCTTCCATGGTTATTATCCCGACCACCTCTTCCTCTTCGGGTAGCGTTGGGAGCGGATTTTCGTCTATTTGTAGGATATCAGAGTACATGTTTCTTGTCCACTTCTTGCTCCTAGGTGTACCCTTGAAGGAGTTGCTTCCTGTGTTTGGGAAACTCTTCCATTTTTGCAGAGGTATCTTGGGCTTAACATTTTTATCCGATGAACCATCAATGTCGACTCTCACATCTTTGACTGCATCTACTTCCACAAACATGGAGGATTAGTGTTAAATAAATGTACATTTGACCTTGACATTTCATCACAAAACCAAAAGAGAATTACCTCCTGCAGCATCCGTGCTAGGAGGCTTGTCCGCAACCTTGTTACACTGCCTCACAACAACAGCCATGTGACTATGCCCCTTCTGGAATTCATTCAAGATGTCATATAAT
>JAYDZE010001744.1:0-10977 GCA_034509125.1 Monilaria moniliformis
TCGGGTAACCGATAACCGGCCGGTTCCGGTTCGGTTATCGGTTACACCGGTAACCGGTAACCGTATAAGCAGCCCTAATTATAGGGCTTACTGCAATGCTAATTATGATATACAAATCAATACAAATTAAATTATTTAATTCCAGATAATTTCCTTCCTTTGCATGACCTTTCCTTCACACTCTTCTCGATCCTCATTTTTATTTCCTCTCTTGAGCAATCATTGCTTTATTCCAACACTCCCCTCTCTGGTATTCTGATACTTAACTTTCAACAATCTTTAATTTGAGGCTGAATCTTTTCTTCGATCCAACACTCCCCTCATGTTAAGTATCGGGCTTTTCAATACTTAACTGGCAATGATCTTCAACTTGAATTTGTTTGCTAAACAATTTATACTCATATTTAGAAGTTATTCAATTTGATAAATAGTTTATACTTTTATTCATGAGTTCTTCATTTTTCTATTGATAGTTTGGGCTCATATCCAGGTGTTTTTTCAAAAAAAAAAAAAATCATTGACAATTTTGGCTCGTATCAAGGAGCTACTTCAGTTCATTATCGACAGTTTAGGATCGTATCAAGGAGCTTGTTCATTCTTCATTGACAGTTTTGACTCGTATCAAGGAGTTGCTTCATTTTTCGAACAGTTTTGGCTCGTATCAAATAGTTGCTTCAATTTTTCATTGACAGTTTTGGCTCGTATCAAGGAGTTGCTTCATTTTTTTTATTGACATTTTTTACTCGTGTCAATGAGCTTCTTTAATTTTCTATTTACACTTTTTGCTCATGTCTATGAACCAATTTAATTTTTCATTGACAGTTTTTGCTAGTTTCTAAGACCCAATTTTTTCTTTTTCTTCTGCTTTTGCAAAAGACATTGGATCTTATTTCCATTTTTCAAGAATTGGGACATTATAGCAAATGACAAAGCGAAACCACACGAGCATGGCGGTGACGTCTGGGCTGGAGATGGTGGCAGGCAGCGTGAACAAGGAAAAGGGGGGCATATGTTGTTGTATTTGAGAAAGAGCATAGAGAGAAAATGCAGAGAGAGAGGAATGAGGTGGGTTTCGATTGGGTTGGCGTGTCGTGACTTCTTTTTGGGATTAAACAAATAAATTCTTAGAAACTTGGGTTAAAATGTATAAATATAATTAAAGAAACACCAACAATATCCACCCATCCCTTGGGCTGTGAACTATCTGAATTAGTTGAAATGACAATTTGTTTGATTTTCACCAAATGTATGGAAGTAACAAAAAGTATCTTTTCACGGTGAATTTTTCTAACCACTTCTTTGGAATTCATTTTACATAAATTTCTTTTATATACAATACATTGCAAAAGTGTCTGTTTATTTACGAAAATATCTGCTTATAGCAATGTATAACATATACTAATATTGAAAAGCAGCAATGTCGGCTTATTTACGAAAATGTCATTTCCTCACCATTCCTTTTTAAAAGATTATTTATTTTCACGATGAATTTTTCTAACCATTACTTTGGAATACATTTTACATAAATTTCGCTTATATACAATACATTGCAAAAATGTCTGCTTATTTACGAAAATATCTACTTATTGTAATGTATTGTGTATACCTATATTAAAAATAGTAATGTCTACTTATGTACGAAAATGCCATTTTTTCACGAAACTTTACGAGCACATTTACAGCTTATGTTAAAATGAACTTATACATTGTCATAAAATTTTATACCAAAGCTTTATGTCATAAACTGACACCTAAACCTCTCAATATGACGCATAGACTTTTTAATATTAGTATATTAAAACGAATGGCATTTTAATAATTGCTGCTTTTTTAATATTTAGTAATGGCATTTTACTAAGTGTATTAATTTACCCATTTCTTTTTGTTATTTTGAAAGATTATCCCTTTATAAGTAATTGATAATTATAAGATATGATAAAATAATTCTGGTTTATATTATATAGAAAATATTTATTTATATATGCATTGAGCTTTTTAAATACATATACGCGTGCGCGTGCATATGCGTGTTGATATACACTAATTGTTAATTGATGTTTTTATTTAATATATATTGACTATCTATAATTATATACGATGTGCTTTTAAAAAAATTATATACAATTTATGTTTAATTGCTCTGAAATGTAGTTATGATTTGCAGATTTTATTTAGTTTTGTTTATATAATTATTGGTCTAGGTTTATCTATATATCTAAGATAATTTTATTAAATTTGTGTTCGTCGTAGATTGTTGTGTAATTATTATATTTTAAATCTACATACAATGATTTGATTTATTAATTTACCAAATCTCTAATTTTAAAAATTATTGCATTATTATAACTAACAATAATAATAATGAAAAAATTATTCATACTAATTTTTATACATATAAAAATAATAGTATATAATTATAAATCAAAGTATTATCAAATTATTCTCATCTCAAATAATTAATTCACAATTGGAAAAAAATAAAGCAAATTAAAAATCCTTGCATCGCACGGGATAAATGTTGATAACGATGTGTTTATGACAAAATGATGATATATTGTATTATTGCGATCAAAGTTACGAATTAGGTAATCTGTTTGTCATGCTTAAATTATTATTATGCACTTAATTTGCTCAATATTATTATTTATACAGACAAATTATTACATATCTTAAATAATTAACTCATATATAGACCCAAAAAAAACAAGAAAAATTCTCGTGCATTGCGCAAGTTAAACACTAATTTGTAAAATACATCAATGAGAACTTTTATCATGATACGACAAAGAAAAATTAAGTAACTAATGTGAGTAGAATATTCAATCTAGCAAACTAGACCACGCAATAATTTTGAGGGCTATGTTTAATTAATAATGATAAGATTATAAAATATAATAATGTTATTTATAATTTGGGGGCTTAGGTTTCTTTGTAATTTAAGTTTTTAAGTGGCACGAAATCAAATAATTATAAATTGTTTTGCTATATAGCATTACAATGTTTAATTTATTTATCAGCTAATATGTCATTAATGTAAATGACAAAAAAAATATATAAATATATAAAATAATGCATATATTAGATTTGGGAAGTCACAACTTTATTCTAATATGTTCGACAAGCTACTATAGTTGAAAAAGTTTATGAAGAATAGTATTTATTAATTGCAGCTAGATTGTTTGCAGAGATTGGAAGCAATTTTCTTCTACAAGCCTATCTTATTATTTGGGATTACAAGTCGTCTTCTATAAGATTCCATTCTGCATTGTGGTTGTAGGGTGGTTACAGGGGAAAAATTTTGCAGCTCAACTTCTCTATAAATTGAGTTGAACTATGCCGAAGAAGTGTGTGCATGAGTTGTAAGAGCACTGCAACTTGTGAGGTAAAATAAGAGAGAGTTTTGGTGAGTGCTTTTTTAGAGAAAGATATGAGGAAAAATGATAGGATTTTTTCTGTCTCCCTCAAAAATAGTAGCACAGTCCTCTTACGTTTTTCAAATTATTAAATTTGAAATTTGTGTTTCCCCTATCTAGTGTGAGAATTTTGTAAGCTTACTATATACAAAATGGAAGATTTCTAGATTACGGTCTCGTGATTTTTCTCGATTTGGTTCAAAAAAAACGTGTCTTACAAACACTTTAGAATTTTTGGTAGCAGGGCGTTCATGCACATTCCAAAAGATGAGAGATTCAAACTTGATGAAAAAAATCAAACCATGTACTTTCTTGGGATACGCTCATTAAGAGTTTGGTTACAAATTATGGGATCCAGTTAACAGGAAAGTCATCAGAAGTATGGATGTTGTATTCATTAAAGATCAAGCTCCCGATGATACGAAAGAAAAGCCTAAATCTTATTCAGAAGTTCATGTCAACCAAGATCCAATTCCTTCACCGACATTCCAAGGTTATAGAAAAGATACCCAATCGAAGCACGATGATCTAGTTGATGATGAAGCAGGTGTCGAACAGATTCTACCTGCACAAGATGATTTCCCTCCTGTCAGAAGGTCGACTAGAGAAAGACAACCTTCAACCAAATATAGCTATGTAATGTTTAGTGATAGAGGAAAGCCAAAGAGTTTTTTAGAAGCAATGGTGCATGACCAAATGAGAAGTGGGTAGAAGCGAACTTCTTATTTGAAAATCACACCTAAGACCTAGTGAAATTGCCAACTGACAAAAGACCACTGAAATATAAGTGGGTCTGCAGATTGAATGCTGAGGAGCACAGCTCACAATCAAGGTGAAGAGTTTCAGTCAAACTAATTGTGAAGAGTTCCAGTCAGAGAAAGGCTGTTGATTTTGAAGAGATTTTCTCACCAGTGGTAAATATATCTTCAATTAGAGTGATGTTGGCGATTGCTACCAGCTCAAACCTGGAGATCGAGCAACTTGATGTGAAGATCACATTTCAGCATGGAGATTTAGATAAATAAATTTACATGAACTAACCTGAAGATTTTTAATTCAAATGAATAAAGAACCTTGTATGCAGATTGAAGAAGAGCTTGTAAGGCTTAAACAAGCTCCCAAATGGTACATGAAGTTTGAGTACTTCATGTCGACCTATGGCTACAACAGGACCACATCAGATCACTGTGTTTTCTTCAAAAAGTTCACAAGGAGAGAGTTTATCATATTGTTAGTCTACGTTGACGATATGCTGATTGTAGGCCATGATGCCAGCAAAATTGATAAGTTGAAAAAAGAGCTAAGCAAGTCTTGTGCGAAGAAAGACTCAGGCACAGCTAAAACAGATCATTGGAATGAAGATTTTCAAGAATAGAAAGAGCAAGAAGCGTTGGTTATCTCAACAACAATATATTGAGAAAGTTCTTGAAAGATTCAGCATGAGTAAGTCGAAGCCAAACACCACTCCACTTGTGGGTCATATGAAGCTCAGCTCAGTACAATGCCTAACAAGTAAGATAAAAAAGGAAAAATTGCAACAGGTACCATGTGCTTCTACGGTGGGTAGTCTAATGTATGATATGATATGCACTAGACTTGACATAGATCACGCAGTTAGTATGATTAGTAGATTTCTCTCTAACCCAGGAAAAAACATTGGGCAACAGTGAAATGGATACTTTGGTACTTGAGAAGTACTTCTAGGCTTTGTCTAAAGTTTAGCGATAATCATATCTTACTAGAAAGATATACAGATACAGACATGACTGGTGACGTAGATTTCAAGAAGTCCACATTCGGATACCTGATGAGACTTGCAGGATGAGCTATCTCGTGGCAATTGAAACTTAAAAAATGCGTGGTATTATCCACAACGGACGTTGAGTACAAAGCTTGAAGGAAGCTTGCAAAAAGATGTTGAGTACAAAGCTTGAAGGAAGCTTGCAAAAAGATGTTGTGGTTGAAGAAATTTCTACAATAGTTGGACTTAAGCATGGGAAATATGTGCTTTATTGCAACAGTCGGGTTTGCACTCAAGATCGAAGCATATTGATGTAAGATATCATTGGATACGAGATGTACTTGACAGAAAACTAATGCAGCTTGAGAATGTGACACCGATGAAAACAATGCCGATATTACTTACCAAGTCTTTACCCCAAGATAAGTTTGAGATCTGCAAACGAAATGCGGGTCTCGTTGAATCCCCACATGAGGTGGAGGTGGGGAGAATTGTCGAGAATTCCACCTCATTAATTTGGAGATGTTCCACAAGCCATTATAGTTGAAAAGGGCTTGTGAAGAATAGTGTTGCTTTTATTGCAACTAGATGGTTTGCAGAGATCGGAAGCAATTTTCTTCTGCTAGCCTACCTTATTCTTAGGGATTGCAAGTCGTCTCCTATAAGATCTTCTGCATTGCGGCTGTAAGGTGGCTATAGGGGCCTACAACTCAGCTCCTCTATAAATTGAATTGTACTCAGTCGAAGTAGTTTGTGCAAGAGTTGCAAGAGGAGTGCAACTAATGGGGCAAAACAAGAGAGTTTTGGTAAGTGCTTTTTTTAGAGATGAAAAAAGAGATAATTTCATAGATTTTTTTTCTATCTCCCGTAAAATAGTAGCTCAATCCTCTTATATTTTCTTAATTATTAAATTTGAGATTTGATTTTCCCTATATAGTGTGTGAAGAATTTTATAAGTCTACTTACTATATACATAGTGGAAAAATCTAGACTAAGTTCTCATGGTTTTTTCAATTTGAGTTTTCTACCTTAAAATTATTGCCTCACGATTTTATATTCTACACCAAATTTGTTTTCTTGGTTTGTTCTTATTTTTAATCCAGCAAAAAAAAATATCCTAATTTTATTATGCAATTATTACTTATTTTGATACTATTTAATAATTATAACTATTTTTTCCTAACAGGCAGATGGTGCAAGCTACTTGGCACCAACCTGTCTCGACGATCTTCTAACAAATAATGATGAGTTTATGTTGATTTAGTTTTAGGAGCATAAATTGGAAGGAAATTATTTGATTGCAAAATAATAGTGGCAGTGGGCTGCCTTTCCTTCATGGGATGCTAAAGGCAAAAACTTTGCAAACAACAACTCGATTTGACATGTAAACAACTTTCTCTATTTAACCTTTCCCACTGTATTTTGTGCTCAAATATTTGGTAGCCCCACACACCGTTTTACCAAAAGTCAATAACATCTTCCCCACTAAATTCGCCCCACCATCAGGTACAAAAAGTCAACTTGCCCATGACACTCTCTCTCAAGAAATGCTTCATTCTTGAGTCAAAGCTCTCATAACTAAGAACGAGTAAAATATTTTACGAAATATAAAAACAACATTTTCTTTTTCTTTTTTGTTGTATTTTTCTTTTTTTCTGGGGGAGGGGGGACCATTTCATGGAGAAGGACAAAGGGCGTCGAGAACCATAAATGATGTCAGAGGTCTTACAAAATATTTGCAGCATTCAGGCATCCGATGATTGTTTCCCATGGGATCAAACTGTTATTACTCGGAGCAAATGTACGATTTACAGCCAATGCTTCGTTTCATTCCAACCTTCTTCTCTTCAATTTCATCTGTTATTGCCTTCACATCCACCTCTTGATCCTCACCTTCTTCATCTGGAAAACAAAATAACAACTCAAAGTTTGAGCAGCATTTACAGTCTAGAATAAGCTAGGTATTAAAAGCTAGAATTGAGTCGTAATAATGAATAGATAGGAGAGTTATGGTGCCTGAAGCATTGGCTAGCGAAAACTCAGTGAGACGTTTGACACAGTCTCTGAGTTTTTGGAGCTCAGCTTCTTTCTGGTGGAGTTTGGAATGTGCCTGATTCAACTCGGCCTCTAGCTCCATTATTTGGCCTTCCTGTTGTTCGACAAGCAAATGACACAGTTTCTGATCCAGTTCACCTGCCAATACTCCATTGTATTGATATGAGCTTGCATTCATAAACTCTTCTGATGGTTCTCCTTTGGCCAACACTTCAGTCTGCACGTTAACATGTATCTTTGAGATTCAGACAAAATGAATTGAACCATTCATGCTGGCCCTAAATAGGGAGTCAAAAAATGCCTAGAATACCAATACGTCTGAAAAGGAAAACGAATAAGTAAATGAATCATCGAAAATGATGGGTACGAGATGTGACATATTAAGATCCGAATTTGGATTAGATAAATCAATAACTCACCTCATAGATATCTGTTCTTCCTTCAGAACTAGAAGCTTCCATTGCAGACCAGGGAAGTTTCTGAAGTTCAGACTCTAGCTCTGCTTCCAACTGATGCATTTCCAACACCTCAGGCTGCTGATTATTCGTAAGAATGCTACTCGCACGTTCACCTTCGTCGGTTAAAGCAGGACTAAATGCTTTCATATTTTCTTCACTCTTGGCAGCTACCCTAGTGAATGATGGATCTTTGTAACTGCATTCAACAAACTTCTTATTTGTTCCAGCTTCGTTCTCAATTGGGACACTCATGTTTTGTGAGTTTTTCCTTTTTGAGATCTCGGCTTTTAGTTCTTCGACAGTTTTTACAGTCTCGTACATTGCAGAGTTCAACTTAGAGATTTCAGCGGTTCCAGCTGACACCATATACATTATCCCTACACCGACTCCCCAGCCAAATGAATTATCTGAAAGGGTGTGAGACATTGACGAACTCTTTAAGTATCAGTAGGTTTACAGATTATGACATTGACCAGGGAACCAGCGACAGGACATCAAGTTTTGTAACGAGCAAATATCAATCACAACTATAATGACGGAATCCATATGTTCAGGTGTTATAGCAAGAAATAGAAAACAGAAAGATCTACAAGAGGGGAAAGGGGAAGAACAGTTAGAGCTATTCACAACAAAATCATGGAGGAATTTGGGATTACTAGTTGGCTAAGTTTCTAGCTTGTGGTTCTCTTTGAGCTAACCAGACTCACCTACATATTCACCTTAAAGCAGCACAAATAGCTAAATAGCTAACTGATACACCACCATCATGTTCGATTCTCCAGATTTTATACTTCAATTTACTCAGATTACTAAATATAATAAATATTAACCTTAAAGCAGCACAAATAGCTACAATCACGTCAGAATTTCCAGCTACATTGGACATACAATTAGCTGTAATCTACACAATTTTTTGTATGTCAATTGATAAAACAACTAACCTTTTGAAACACAGGATTCACACTTCCCTGCAACATGCTTCCCAGTTCTCCTCTTCTTCAAGCAAACAGAAATCCTCTTTCCACTCCTAAACCCCACCTGATCCGCCACCGCTTCTTTCCGACAGCCTTCCGCGACAGCATTCTTCTTTCCCCTCTTCGGACCGCCATTTCTGAACCCATTCCGAGTATTCTTCCTAAGTTCCTTAGACACCATTTCCGGACACGAAAACCTAAAGATCGCGGCCTCGTCGCAGAGGGTTTCTCTCTTCTCTTGATTGCTCCTTTCTCTGAATGTATCGTTTGAGTCGAAGACGAAATCTTGTGGCGGCGAAGATTTAGTTTCAGCAGATTCTAGGTATTTTTTGTTGCAATCAGTGTCACTGGGAGTAATGAATTTCTTGGCTAAAATCCCAGATCCTGCTGCTGCCGCTGCTGCTACTAGGACTTGCCACATTTTGGTGTTTGATAATTTAAAGCGCAGAAACAGCTACCGAGCTTTGAAATAGGGAGATTGGGAGCGGAGAACGCTGCATTCGAGAGAGAGAGAGAGAGAGGGAGAGAGATCACTTACTCACTTGAAGAGTTGGTGGAAGCATGTGAATCTCAGAGTGAAAGTTCTGGCGTAACACTTCATTACTCATTTCAAATTTAAATAAAATATTATTAGCAAAGTCGCGTGTTCCCCGCTTTGCGGTTTTTGGTTTTTTCCCCTTCCAGTTGGAGGGAATTTCATGCATTTCTTCACCTATTCCGCTCAATTTTACAGTTTTATACTCCCTCCGTCCACCAATTACAGTCCCATTAGTGGACGCCACGGGTTTTAATACAAAATTGGTAAATTAAGAGAGATAGGGAGAAAAAGTGATTGGAGAGAGAAAAAGTAGTTGATAAAGTATGAGAGAGATGAAGAAAAAGTGGTTGGAGAGATAAAAAGTGGTGGGTCCTAGTGGTATAAGTTGTAAATAAATTGATGTTTAGGGATATTGTATTGTAAGAAAGTTTCCATAAATGGAATGAGACTACTTTTGGTGGACGGACCAAAATGGAAAAATAGGACTATTTTTGGTGGACGGATGGAGTATAATTTAAAGTTTAAACCTTTTTCTTTTAATCTTTTTAACTATTTGTGTACAATGGTGATGTATATAATATGAGGGATGCACCAGTAGTATTTATTTTTATTTGAATTTAGCCTCTTGATATTATTTAAGAACGAAAAAATGCAATTTTTCCCATTATGCTTTATAGTCCATTGTATCTGTAAGTTTTGACTGAATTATAAAAAAGGTAATTATACTAAAAGGGTCACACATTTGTAGTATCCTTATTAAAATATTGACATTTGCAGTAACTATACTAAGACATAATATCGTTTGAGGTATTTTTTCACTTTTTATTTATTTATTTTTTTTGTCTAAAATGCCTCAATCACTAGGAGGACATTTTGAGCAATTCCTTAAAATGTCAGTTTTTTGTAATCATTACTAAATAGCAGTTTACTAAATATAATTTATGGGGAGTTGGAACTTGGAATAGCAGTTTATGTTTTTAAAAAAAAAGATCATTCTTCACTGCATTCCCTTATATTTCTTCGCCATTTTAGTTTAGTTTTTTTTTTTTTTTTTTCTGTTTTGCTTCTTTTTTCCTTTTTATATTTTAAGTATATACCTATATTTGGCAATTAGACTCGTACGAAGGCTATATAAATAACTACAGAGTTGGGAAAATGGTGTATGCCTGAATATAATGTCTTGTGATAATATCATACTACAAACACTCCCCGTGCTATAGTAGATCTTAAAATTATATAAATTAGAGAAAAGTTAAAAATCTATGGTTCCATAAAATATTATCAATATCATTCCTATACACTTTTACAATAAAAAATAAATTAATAAATTAAAGCACAAATTATGTCATATCCCAAGCTCACGATTTGTTTTGCAACATATCTGCAATGAGGTGTATCTATTTAAAAAAGCTCATAAGCTATGTGCACATAACAAAAATACTAAAGTGCAAGAAAATATTACATAATTCACAACTGCTAAACATCAAAAAATTACACACATAATACACACATCTACACAATGAATGAAATCACTTGGCAGACTTACAATCATACCCGAGTTAAATGATTTCAAAATATTCAAAACCATTTTTTTTGCCGCCACCCAAAAGCACTTAATAGAACCATATTCATTGGATGGCCATGATTTAAAAAATCCGTAGATCATTATAAAAGCATTAACAAATCATTATATGGGTATAATTGTCACACATAAATATTTATTATTTTCGGAAGTTAGCGAAATTTATGGAATGTGTCCATTTTTTCCGCAATTTGTGTTGTAATGATATACATCCAA
>JAYDZE010001755.1:0-10977 GCA_034509125.1 Monilaria moniliformis
CCAACAGTTGAAACTCTGGAAATCTTCGAGCTGATTGATATTGACCTAGGGCCCTTTTTGAATGAAAAATGTTATTTAATGCATATATAAATGGAAGTTTCTTAAAAATATACTTTATTGCTAAAAATTAATATTTTTATGATAAGGTGTTGCTGTATTAGTGCTTTGTAATTACAATATGTAACATCATTTTATGTCACTTTTATTTCTTGAAATTATATTGTTCTAAGTTTCTATAAAGTGACTATAAGTCTTTCCACAATTTTATTTTATTTTTAATTGGGAAATTTCAGTTTTTATTTCACTTATATAGTTTTATTTAATTTCACTTGTGTTATTTTATTGTATTTTAATTTTGTAATTTTCAGTTTTAATAAAAATCGTATTTTTAAGATTTGAATTATGTATTTTGATTTTAATAAAATCACATCTTTTAATAAAATCATATTTATAATTAATTATAATATATAATTGTAAATTATATGAAATAAAAAAGAATTAGAAAATTAAGAAAATGGGAAAATGTACAGTAGTTGAGTTGTGCTCCAGTGTAAAAATATAAAGTGATGTTATATGTAAATTTAAATGTGGGATTTAAGTACTATAATTGTGCTATCACAGTATTGTGGATGCCCTTATGCATAAATAGAAACATAAAGACTAAAAATAAGGATATGTAGGTGATCACATATGCTTAAATCTAAAATAAAGATGTCTTTATAGAAGAGTTTCCTCATAAAACATCACGCGATGACCCTTGTATTGATTAAAATTAAAATATCAAAACTAGAAGAATCTAAAGAATTCCACGTCTTAAACTTGCCAAAAACGTTTTGAACAGTAATACCCAACAACTCAACTATAACTCGGTTCAAATATATAATAGTGCACATTATAAAATATCAAATGTTTAAATTTACGCAAAGATCCCGTGTAACACGTTGTGGGCGCACACTCTGGGACATGTTGTGTGGGGGCACACACAACGTTGCACATGCCCTTATACATTGTGCGTGTTTGTGCACACACGTTATGTGCGATTCTCACACAACATTAAAGATGTCAAACTTGGGGAGAAAGATTTACGTGGTGGAGAAGATGAAGAGGCACATAGTTAACGTAAGGACAATCATAATTGGACAAGAAAAGGAATTGGCGTAGAGTCAAGGCGAGATAATTGCAGAACGAAAAAGAAGGAAAAATACAAAGATAGGTGCCGACATAGAATAAAGAAAGAGGAAGGAGGAAAGAGATTATAGATTAATGCAGAGAGAAATGTAAAGCCTAAAAGTAAAGACAGTAACCAACGTGGAATGTAGGCGATCACATATGCAAGTGTGCATCAACTATTCGCTCATTATAAAGATATCATTACAGAAGCGTCTTCCTCAATGATGGCCGTTAGTTTCATTGTCAAACATCAAGTGACGACAGTTGTATTAATTAAAATTAAAATGCCAAAACTAAAAGAATCAAAAGAATTCTACGTTCAATGTATTAATTAAAATTAAATACCAAGACTAGAAGAATCTAAAGAATTCCATCTATTGAATTTGCCAAACACGTTTTGAACTGTATTCCAACGACTCAACTATAAGTCTATAACTCGATTTAAATATATAATAGTGCATATTATAAAATATCAAATGTTTAAATCAAATTCATCACTTTTACAAAAGTACCTTTTTCTCACAGTAGATAGCTTTGAATAGATGTTTCTTCTATTATATATGGTTAAATCAAACCAAACAGGCCGCCGGCTAATTCATTTGTATATAAATACAGTATTTTCTGTAACTCTCGCCATTAATCAATTTGATCCATTTTATTAAACGCAAAAAAAAAAAAAAAAAAAACTATTTTTAATCGTCATCGCCTTGAATCAACACACTGAGACAAACAATGACACAAATTACTAATATTTTTCGAGTCTAACAATATTTTTTGAATTGAGATAATATGCTCACATCCGTACAGTGTACGATATGTTTAGAGACTTACATAATTAATTACATACCTATATTCCCTATGAATTTTTTTGGCGACAAAAACAAAAGCAAAATAAGAAAAAACTCTCCCATTGTTAAAGCCATCCACACTAACGTTCGTTAAGCACGTTGGTGTGTGTCCAACGCTTCGAACATGCTGATTCAGGTTGTTGAGCACGTAGCCCATGCACGAAGAAGCGTGCTTAAGAACGTTCTCCCCAATGGGCGCACGACACATGACCACTTCTTTATTTATCATTTTTTTTAAAATGATAAAACAAAAATTAAAAAGAAATAAAAAATATCCAATGGCATTTTACCTTTTACAACGGTCGAATTTTATTTATTTTTATTTTTTTTCTTATTTTGTATCTATAAATATCCACATCTCATTATCTATCTTCTCCTTTCAAGTTTTCTCCCAAATTGACTAATAATGGATCCAAAAAATTGTAACTATGATTCAAACCTCTTCTACGAAATCCAACTCAATAATTATCTTAGGTTTTTAGGAGTCAACCCAAACACCCTTGATTTCGATATTCAAAATCCACCATTTTTTATAATTCCTCATACTTTGCAAACAAATCTCCTTGTTGGTGGAGTTCATTCTCAATCTTCACATACGTCGTCTCACGACTTGGTTCGTCGTCTCCTCGATGCATCTCAACCATCCTACTCTTCAATGAAGCGAAGATTCCTAGGCGTAGTCAATCTATTCACACCGCGTACTCAGCAGATGAAATTCGGATGATCTTCGAGTGTTAGGTTGACATTAGCGAAGACCCCGTCGTTGCCACCTCCCAAAAATCCAAGACTTTTTGGGAGAAAATAGTTGATAGATACAATGAAAGCATCTTGAAGGCGCAACTGAGTGCACGACTCGTATTTTTCGAGCCTACTTCGAGAGCGTGAGCCCATAAATCACTAAATTTTGTGCCCTCTACAATCACTTGGAGTCGCAATGGAAGAGCGACTGGAGTGAGGCAGATTTGGTGAATGCGGCGCATAACATGTATCAAGAGGGAAACATTCGACCCTTCAAGTACCCCAAGACTTGGGAGATGGTGCGCTACTGTGAGAAGTGGTGGGACAGCGGGGGATCGACCTATAGTGGATCGAAGAGATTGAAGAGCGCCTCAAACAGACAATACACAATACGTGAATGTGAGGTGAGCGTGGTGCTAAGTAGATGTCGTCCAATGGGTTGTGAGGCGGCCAAGCGCAAGGGGAATAGGAAGGCGGTGACCACATCTTCTAGTTCGAGAGAAATGACGGAAGAAATTTGAAAAATCAATGCGACCAGGCTAATGACAATATACTACAACATCATTTGCAGAGATATGTCCGGAATGGACAAGGAACCAAAGGGAAGCACTATTGGTTTGTGGCTATACTCGATGCAAAATTATGTCTATTATTGTTGTATTTTTTTCAATTATATAGTTTTTTAAAATTTCAATTATGTAGTTTTTTTATTTCAATTATGTATTTTTTTAAACTATGTAATTTTAAATTTTTTATAAAATTAGTATTTTTTGTTTATTTGTAAATCATTTTAATTAAATATATAATTAAGAAAAAAAATGTAAATAAACCTCAAGAACAGTGTAACTGCAAGCATGAGAATCACGAGTGATACTGGTCAATGGAATTGGTTTTAGGAACAAAAACAATAATATCCCAAGTATAATGTTTCCACGTGGACCCCATATTAGTGGGTAGTTGAAGTTGTTAAAAGAAGCATGATTCTACCAAACTTTCTTTTATTTTCTGCTTTCTTTTTTCGGGACATAAAAACAGAAGTATCCATTCTCGATTAATTTCATCATTTATAAATTCATGGGTTAGATAATTTAAGAACTTTGAATTAATTGTATTAGTTGGATTATTTAGGTAGCCGTAGTTCACATTTATAGGTTATTAAAAGTAGCGCCGCTACTGCCTTAAATACTGGAAATACAAATCTTGTAATTATTTGTTTAATATTAATAGTTGTGACAACATGGGAATAATTCGAATACTAATTTTTGAAACACAAATTTTAATCCACGATTTTTTAACCATCAGTTTTTAAAACATGATTGGTCAGTATTTTAATTTTAAGTTTATGAAAGAAAAGAAGGAAATATTGTTCACCATCCAAAGTGGTTACAAACATTTTTTTTGGCTCTTTTATGACACTAACCATTTTAAAACATTTTTTTTTTTGGCTCTTTTAGAACACGAACACAATTATAAATATATAATTGGCTACAAACTTGAATTCTAATTTAGATGCATCTAACGAATTTTGATCTTCCAGACGATCTTATTTCAATATAAATCTCTCTCTCTCTCTCTCTCTCTAATAATTGGAACATAATTGACGAATGTTAGTTTACCACGACATGAGACAAAAATGCGCACGTTCCACGTGAGCTTTGTTTTTGGCACTCTTACTCTTCACTATCGCTCACCTCTCAGCTCCTCCGCCTCTCAAACGCCATAATAATGCACTACAAAACCAAATAGCTTAGCTCAGGGATAATTAGAGACCGAAATGACAGACTGGAATTTGACCTAATGCTCTGAAATCCCCATCTCCCCCTCTCCCCTTTTCTCGACATTCGTTGCTCCAAGATTGGGGGAAAAACTGAAGAAAAAGGGGATAAAGTAGGAAAGTCAAAAAGGGAAGCAATTTGAGCACCGACTGTTCACTTGATTTTCCCTCGACGGAAAAATGGGCTCGGCTTCGGCGGCGAAGAGGGCCGCGGCAGTATGGCTTCTGGGCTCGGCTGCTGAAGTAAGCGAGTATATCGTGCCGGTTTGGAAGGCTGTGAAATCTTATGCCATAGTGCCGGTTTTGAGATTCTCTTTGTACCTTTGCTTATTGTGGGCGTTCTTGCTGTTTGTGGAGTGGGTTCACATGATGTTTCTTGCTGCTCTCGCCAAGTTAATGCGCAAAAGACACGCCAAAAGGTACAAATGGGAGCCACTGAGGGATGATTTGGAAGGTGGGAGCCTCGATTTCCCCATGATTCTTGTCCAGATACCTATATACAATGAGACAGAGGTCAGTAATTTGTTGGCTTTTGTTTCGATATTTGAGTTTTGAGTTTCTCTCTCTCTCTCTCTCTGTGACACATACACGCGCATTGGTGGCAGGTGTACAAGATATCCATTGGTGCAGCCTGTAAGTTATCTTGGCCAGTTGATAGGCTGGTGGTTCAAGTTTTGGATGATTCAACTGATCTTGTTATTAAGGTAGGCGTTTCTTGGATTCTTGCTAATTAATTCTTTTGATTTTTCCTTGGGGCATAAATGAAGCTTGGTTCTAGTTTACTGTATTTTCTATTCATTTTTCAAGAATCTTTCAATTTCTCAAATTTACAGCTTAGGTTTCCCCATAAAACATTTAATTTCAGAGATATGATTTATTGTGCATTATGCCAAACTTCCAGCCTGTGAGGGCTTGTCGTTTATCCATTATTCACTAAATAAAAATGTTTTCTAATGTGGACTTATCTTGGATTTATAATTTGTGTTTTTCTTAACAATGTGCTTTTGTGAGATGGCTACTATAATGTGTTTGTCTTAATCTTGTGATTAATAACACGAAGGTTGCAGGATAAGATTGAGAAAGAATGTATGAGGTGGGCAAGTGAAGGCATAAACATTAGGTACCAGCTTCGAGAAGGTAGGAAGGGGTACAAGGCTGGAGCTCTCAAGGAAGGGTTGAAGCGCGATTATGTCAAAGAATGTGAGTATGTTGCCATCTTTGATGCTGATTTCCAACCGGAGGCAGACTTCCTTCGACGAGCCATGCCTGTCCTGATACACAACCCGGAAGTCGCGCTTGTGCAGGCACGCTGGAGGTTTGGTAAGCTGGTTGATGTTGATAAGTTATGAGGGTCCTCTCTGCTAGTTGATTTTCTCCGTTTAGCATAATTGGTTGAAGATTTTTTTATAGCATTGATGTTCAAAAATCAAAATTGACTACATGTGCTGATTGCGGATTTCTGCAATACATTAATACTTCATTAGTTTTAGATTCAAGTCATCAAGCCAACAAAACTGAAGAGGCTTTTTGAGGGAATTTAGCCAACAATTTGAAAGAAAAGTGACAATTCAAAAACTGTCGCAAGGTAAAAGAGAGAGAGGGAGCTTAATAAAGAGTAGTGTGTCCTCCCAGAGTTCTGGTGGTAAGTGAACATGAAGTAGGAACTGAAGCTTCCAGAAAATATAGGTTTACGTTTGTTGTGTAGCATCTGTACAAGGCATATGATAGCAAAAAAATATGAGTACTACTCCTTCCATGAGAATACTTACCCTTGGTTACACAGGGCCAAATGTGAGTCGTATGCAAGTTTTAAAATGTGAAAATTTAAGGGTGTGAAATACTGAAATTCATGGCAGTATATGCGTTTGTCTATACTGCAGAGTAGATAGCACTGTCCTAGACCCACTCTAGTCTTCATTTTATGTGGATAATATATGATCCTTACAGCATCTTTCTAGTAATTGTAAAAATATCAATTGCTCTACTTGTCAGTGACTGCGAGGAGTTGCTTAGAATTGAGAAAATCTGTGATAACTTTTTCGTTAATTTTGCAGTGAATGCAAATGAATGCTTCTTGACAAGAATGCAAGAAATGTCACTGGACTTCCAGTTTGTAATTGAGCAAGAAGGAGGATCGTCCATTCATTCCTTCTTCAGCTTTAACGGTAATATTCATATAACTATGCAAATTATTAGTTAAGCCAGTATAAAACATTCCAGGACACAATAGGCATGAGTAGACACTCTTTTGTAAATCTTAGTAGTTTGTTAAACAAAAAAAAAGAGATAGACTATATGCATTGGCATTTTTATGCTAGTCGGTTGCAATAACTAACACTACACCGTCTCAGGAAGTGGTGGAGTATGGAGAATCGGGGCAATAGATGACGCTGGAGGTTGGAATGATCGAACCACTGTAGAAGACATGGATCTTGCTCTCCGAGCTGGACTCATGGGCTGGAAGTTTGTTTTCGTAGGAGACATTGAGGTACACTAAGGACATTGATTTTCATTAATAAGTTTCTCAACCCTGCATTTCTCATTTTGTTTCTTCACAATCGATTCTTGTTTATTCAACAGGTTAGGAGTGAACTTCCTAGTACTTTCAAGGCTTTCCGCTCTCAGCAGCATCGGTGGTCCTGTGGTCCAGCCAATTTGTTCAGAAAAATGGCGACGGGAATAGTAAAGAACAAGGTTTGTTCAGTACAAATACA
Source organism: Monilaria moniliformis (assembly GCA_034509125.1). Taxonomy (NCBI): domain Eukaryota; kingdom Viridiplantae; phylum Streptophyta; class Magnoliopsida; order Caryophyllales; family Aizoaceae; genus Monilaria; species Monilaria moniliformis. The sequence continues at coordinate 7,245 of JAYDZE010001755.1, forward strand.
GCATTCATGCCCATTAATTCATTCAACAAACAACAAGAAATTCAATAAGGTATGTTGTGTTTCTTTCAGGATATATCGCTCTCAAGAAAGTTCTATATGATATATAACTTCTTCTTCATACGTAAGATCGTGGGAACTATGTTCGCCTTCGTTTTTTACTGTGTGGTGCTGCCATTGGTAAGTCTGATGCCTGAAGTTGATTATCCTAAATGGGGTGCCATTGTGGCTACTCTTACTATTGCCACCATAAACACAAGCGTCTCGACTCCAAGGTTTAGTGTAATTTATTGTCTAGCAAGTTATTTCTTAGGCTTAATTTTGAGATGCATTTGCATTTTCTGATGGATGTGGGGTTTGGAGATTATAGATCATTCCATCTGGCTATTCCTTGGGTCCTTTTTGAGAACATAATGTCATTTCATCGCACCAAAGCATTGCTAATCGGTCTGTTTGAGGCTAAAAGGGCGAACGAATGGATAGTCACTGAGAAACTAGGAGACGCCTTTGAGGGCAAATCCAGAGCTGAATTAAGTGAACCAAAGGGGCCTGGACAGCTTAAACATCTGAGAGAGAGGTATATTTTGATTATTTCGTCTCACTCGACAGTTTGGAATGCTTAATTATCAAATATTTCACTTAACTTACTAACCAGGGCATAATCTTGGAAATCAAACTATACATATTTCAGAATGTGCTGAATAAAATCTTTCTTGAAACAAGGCTTACTGTTTCACCTGCTTGTTGCTTGTTTGATGGTTGAAACGAATTGAACACGCAAAATAAAACCAGTCGTTTAGAAAATTGTTAGGTTATGTTCGTCTCGTGAAGTAAGACATGATAATCAACTGTAACCGTAAGAGGGGTTCAATACGGTATTGAAAGATCATTTAGTCTGACTATTATCTGATCATATTTTTTCCAGAATACTACTACATGAGCTGGGAATTGCTTTGTTTCTTTTCGCCTGTGGATGCTATAGTATCTTCTATGGGCACGACAGATATTACCTGTACATCGTCCCTCAAGCCATCGTCTTCGCCATTGCTGGATTCGGCTACTTTGGCACGATAGTCCCGAGCTCCCCCGAGCTCTCTTAGCAGCAGGGCTCTCCTCGACACATGCTTGGATCCTTAGCCAATATTTCCAGAATAGGACCTAGGACTGCTGACACTGAATCACATTACTGGCAAGATTTTAGTGAATTATTGTGCTTCAGTTTTGCCAGATTTTTGTGTTTCCTATGCAAACAATGATTCTTGAGAATAAACTAGAACAGCATATTGTTGAGATCCTGGATTAGTGGATCTTGATTTTCTGTTGTATGCAGTTGGTGTATTTTGAATCTTGATCTCATATATAGCGTTACATATATCTAATAATGCACAAACTTGTGTCACCCAGTTCCAATTGGTGAGATTCGTTGGACATGATTTATATTCAATGGTTTTTTTGTAATTTTGCCATCTAATGCAAGATTCCCCCGTCGAATTAAACAATGAAATTGACAGAAAAAAGATCAAGAAAACAATATTTAAAATATTGGAGAGATACTACTTGTAACATTCCTTACTCAATTAATTAAGTAATCGAATATATAATGTCATATTTTGATACGTAAACAAATAATTTAGGGGTGAACTTAATAGGGCTATAATAACAATTTTTTGGTACTAGAACGCAAACCAATATATTAATCCAAGTAATCATAAATAATCTCGATCAAACTCTTGTTTAATCACAATAAAATGGACTATTCGTGAAATAATCTAAGTATGGTTCTCATATAAACCAATACAAAACCCACGCAGCGACTATAAATAGAAACTTATATACATATAAGCAAATATACTAACTCGTCTCAATATTTATCCAAAGATCAACGACTTGATACGATCACAATCGCTGAGACTTTAAGAAACCTAATATGCAAAATATCAACTTGAAAGGGGTGAGCTTCACTAGCTCAGTAATATATTCAAACATTAGAAGTAATTAGAAGTAAATTAAGTGCTATGCAACCAGATTTTAAATTATTGTCGCACTTACCCTGTACCCAGAATTTATCATAACACAAAATCATACTTACTCCCTTGTAAATTATTCCATCCCACTCAAAATATCCACTACTCCCAACAATATTATCAGAAACTCACAAAAATACATTATATCACTCAAACATGTAATACATATTAACACATATTAATACATACATTTCACATATTGCCCCAAACATGCTAAGTGAGTAACACGGGTACACGAAAAAGAATAGAGATCAAAGTCATTAGAGACAGTCATATATCAATATCCATATCGCCCACGCGAGGGCCCCGATCGAACCAGAATAGGGCCTGCATCGCGATGCACAAACATATAGCCCAAAAGGGCACAAAGCAAAGAAATAAAAGTTATTATCAGACATAGCATACCAGAGTGGATAATAGAAATAAGGGGCCCATAAACATATATACGGATAAATCATTGCTTCAGTTATCCGGAAGACGAATGGATAATAGAATTGTAGTATTGTTTCATATAGCATGCCAATTATGCCCGATGTAACACTTAAGCACGGGACATAACAAAGATTTCATGCTCAACAGAAATTAACAAATAATATTTATTATTCAACAAAATTATATCCGATCATCCGATTTCATGTTTAACAAATAGTATTTCAAACATCAATCACACCATAACACATATATTCACAACATTAATCATTTCACTAACAAATATTATTTTATATGCAATCACATTAACTTAATTCAAGAAAATGCCCCAATTTAGAATCTTGATAAAAGATGACTATCCAACCGCTTCATTTAGTTTAGATCTTTTTCATTCCAAGGTCTTTTCTTTTCCTTTATGGTTCCCATAGCCTTTCAGCCTTTACAAAGAAAACGAATATCAAACACATATAAATTTATCATAGACGATATAAGAATTAAATTTCTTGGTTCATCTTTAGGATTATCAAACTCCATTTTCAAAACTCCTACTCTACTTAGTAAACTGCTTTTATTTGAGCATCATTAGAGGTCAAACTCTATATTTATAGAAACCCAGAAATGTTTAAAAAGTATGTTTAAAGATTCTAAGTGGTTAGGGAGTTATAACCGTTTTTCCATCGCTTATCGAATTTTGACAGCTTCTGGCAGCTTTATTCTAACAATTTATAGCCATAGTAAATAAACTCCTACAATCTCCAGAAAAATCAAGAGACTTTTAGAATCATCAAAATGATTTTCAAAATTGTTAAAACACATTTTCCATCACTCTAGGATTTCTAAACAATTTAGAACAGAAAGGTCAAAAATAGAGTATTAGGTTCACTACAATAGCTAAAAGTTCAAAAAGTCTTTTTGGCATAGATAGACATCTCCCTTGTCATTTAAAACAAGAAAGTTAATTCCAGCAGTACATAGTTTAGAAACTTTATTACCAACACATATTACTTTTGGTTCCTTCAACCATTTCATCCCTAATTATATTTTGAACTTAGTTCTTTTATTCAAGCACTCTAAAACCATCAATATCAACTATACCTATCCAATTCAAGCCAAAATGATTAAAATTCTCACTTTCTAACCTTAAAGTTTACGGCCAACATTAGAATTCACATAAACTCAGGTTTTATAGTCATTTCTTATTCAAACCATAATCCATCACCAACAACAATCCAAATCCTAAGTTAATCTAACTAAACAAATTTAAAACTTCATAAACAAGGCCT
>JAYDZE010001766.1:0-10976 GCA_034509125.1 Monilaria moniliformis
GTCACCACAAATTTCACTGGAATTTTGATATGTGGGATAATTGAGAAAATGTCAAAAGTTATGATTTTATGTTCCAGCTTCAAAAGTTATGGGATTGACCAGAAGTCAACGAAAAATTATGATTTAAATGACAATTATCCCTAGAATCAATTATAAATATATAAAACAAAATAAATCATACTAATGTGTACTAAACGAGAGTCGTACTCACATAAGACATGTAGTAAAACATTTTTTTTTTTATATATATATCTACATGTGCTAAAAATGGGAGAATAAAATCTGTTAGCATTTCATTTTAGCAATTCAGTTGCCAAATTACTCACGTTCTCAGCGTGACATGCACTGATCGGCCCTTCACAACTCTCTCTCTCCCCCTCTCTCTCTAACACCGCACGCACACATTTGAAGGCTCTTTACTGGAAGATACAGTACCTGCTACAGTGAAGATGTACGGACAAGGCCTCGCTCGTTTCATCATAGGCATTGTTGGTTTGTGCTTCATGCGCTCTTTCTTACATTTTTATTTTCCTGGAAATTTTTGTGCATGGCCGCGGAGCTATGTTTCATGAGTTTCTCTGCCTTTTTTGCATGTATGTGTGTGTAAGTAGTGTACGGTTTTAGCTTGAGTTTTTTTATTAATTCGCTCGAGAACTGATTGAGCATAAAATCGATTCGATTCCTTCTGCGATCCATATAGCTTGAGTTTATCAAGCTGACGAGAAGAAGATCGATTTATTTTCTTCCATTTGTATCGTGATTGTTATGTGGTATTGTTTTATCATTGTTGATTGAATGTTTGTTTTCATGTGGAATGTGCGAATTTTGAGGTATTTTACTCTGTAATAGGATGGAAACTTGATTGTTGTTTTTGCTGGGATTTTACTTTGTTTAAATCTTAATCGGAATATATGGAACAATATTGTCACGAGTTTATCCGCTCGAATTCAATTTATTGCACTAATTTTCTGCAGGCAATGTCATCTCTCTGTTGCTGTTCCTTTCTCCAGGGTAACTCTCTCTCTCTCTCTCTCTCGCTCTCGCTCTCTGTACTGTAATTAGTTTGGCCGGAGTCAGAAGTTGGACAAAAAATCTCAACTCTGTAAAAGGTTGGTTTCACAAAGGCGCCTGCAGAAGGAGTTTATTCATGGCTCTCTTATATCTCGTGTTCCTAGTTGGACCTCAATACGTGTAAATAGTTTAGCCTGAACCAGAAATCAAAATGATCTCTACTACATGCTACAAAAATAATAATCATTCAACCGATTCAGAGATTCAGATTTTAGTGTCGATTAAGATGTCGCTCAATTAAGCTTAGCAGTTAAATGATTGGCTCGAACATATTCAAGGAAGATGCAGGAAAAGGAAATAGCTCATTTTACTCCATTAGTCATTTCCCACGCATATTCTTCTCTACTTTTCCCTGTTCAAGCAACAAAAATAAACAGCTTATCTTACTTCATCATTCAGCTCTTCTGCATTTCTTCCACTCCGATCCATTGTTGAGGTTTTGACAAGTTGACGACATTTTCACTACAGGCCAACTTGTCTGAGAATATGGAGGAACGGAACCACTGAGGAGTTCCACCCCTATCCGTACCTCGCCTCCGTGATGAACTGCATGTTCTGGGTATTCTATGGTTTACCAGTGGTTCATCCTGACAGCATTCTTGTGATCTCAATCAATTCAGCTGGCCTTCTATTGGAACTGTTTTACCTCGTCATTTTCTTCCGCTACACCACCAATAGGAAAAGGGTAAGGAGTTGTGATTGGCCATCTTCATATTGTTAAAATGATTGTTTATGTTACATTTCTCAAAACTAAATGGTAATGATCTTGCACAATGAACGGTGCTAATTGTTAACTTGTACCAGGCTATCATATTCTGTTTCCTTATTGGAGAGATGATCCTGCTGGGTATTGTTGTTCTCATCACATTCCTCTGCTTTCACTCACACGCCTCTCGCTCCATGTTCGTGGGGATTGTCTGTGTCGTGTGTGGGATTATCATGTACGCCTCTCCTCTGTCTGTCATTGTAAGTTGCCATCTCTTTATGGTACGGTTCATACTCAATTATTCCTTTGCGATCAACATTGACTCGTGATAATCATCAACTCATTGATAGGGAAAAGTTATAGAGTCACAAGATCCTGAGTTCATGCCATTTTGGGTCTGCCTTGCTGGTTTCTCAAATGGGATCATTTGGCTCATCTATGCTTTCCTCAAGTCTTTCGACCCTTATATCGCTGTGAGCTCATTCTCTATTACAGTATGAATCATTGGATTGTGTAAATTATGGATTGATCTTTTACTTGACTATATTTTGGTGTAGACTGGAAACGGACTTGGAGCAGCTTTTGGTTTGTTTCAGCTGTCTGTGTATGCTTATTACACCTTCAGAGCTAGGAGAAGCGCTTCGGTGCAGAGTGAAGCTAAGCATTGTGAGATAGTCTGACGGATCACAGGTCCGTTTTGAGAGGAGAGATATGCATATGTTGGAAATTTGCAAATTCTTGACACTTCATTTTTAGACCACTGCAGCTTCTTAAAGTTCATTACAACGCATGTTCTTTTCTTATAGATATGTAATTACTACGCTTTTTGACCATGTATTTCAAACATATATTTCATTCAACTAACTATTCCTGATTGCTCTCACCTAAATATATGTTGGTGGATATATAGAGAGATTTTATATGTTGCATACTTATTGTGAGCGGCTTTTGTGGGCGCCGCCTAATATGTTTTAATTTCTGAGTTATTTTCTCTGATCGGGATTCTTATATGTCACTTCTTGAAGTCGAACATGTGTCCGGTGTAGTAAGGTAATTATAAGCCTAAAATTGGGCACCTTAACTACTTGTCGTTGTCGATGATGAAGCACAACTTAGTTGGTAAGACGCTTCTCCTCCAACCAATAGGTCAGGGGTTCGAGTCACTACGAGAGTAAATGGGGAACCATTAAAAAAGAAAAAAAGAAAAGAAAAAGACTAGTTGTCGTTGTTGTTAGGTACTCTGTAATTTGGTGCCTCACCTGTAAAGAGTGTTTCTATTTTCTCTCAAAAATGAAAAGATTGTTATCATAATTGGAGAAAATATAAAAAAACGTGGCAACTTTTAACACTTATCCCAAAACTATGTAAATTATATTATTTCGAGTCGGATCATCTATATCTATTTGTGTTTCATCTTCTCTTGCATTCATAGATATATGACATGTGGCATTTTAGAGATTGGGACTTAATGGTATTAACCAATGATGATAAATATTAATTTTACCCAATTGAATTATTGGAGAGAATGAAAAAGATTGTCTATACAAAAATAATATCACAGTTCCAATTTTAAGACATTTCTTTTAATAAAAGTATTCAACGTTACAACATTTTCGTATATTTTCCCATGTAGTATCTCTCTCCTCCCTCTCTCTCTCTCTCAATTATGTCGATTGACATAATTGCATGAATTTGGATAAAAGTAAAAACTCAATCGTTTAACCGAGTCGTTGGATTGGAAAGAACCCCACATTGTTTAATTTATAATTTAATTATATGTTATTGAGGTGGTAGAGCTACGATGGGATTAAAAAAGTCTCCTAATAGCTATTTACATTTTTCGTCACTTCAAATAATCAAAATAACTAGTCGAATTGCTCAAGAAATTCATTGCACCATCTCATGTAGATTTTTATTTTTCATTATGTATTCCACGTAGAATGTAACATAATTGTCGAATTAAAAAAGAAGAAAAAAAAGAACTTCGTGCATAGCAATATTTCGTTAGTGAATTGAAGTTTGATAGTTGAATAAATAAATACATGCATGCACCTACACTCTACCAATAACACGGGTGAAATTTACTAAACTGTCCTTAATAGCTTAGGGACATTTTTTGATCGAAAAAAAAAATTAAAAAGTGAAAAAATTACATCAGACATTATTACGGCTTAGTATAATTACCCAAAAATATCAATATTTTAATAAAAATACAATAAATATATTAAATTATTATTTTTAGTTTACTCCAATAAATAAATACATACATGCACCTACGTCCTGCCAAGGACATGAGCCCATTGGAATCATTGAGAGAAACCATGTTTGAGTTATTATTTATTATTGTGGGGATAGGCGTTGCCGCAGACTGCTAATATAACACATTTTCATGACTTCAATGATAGTATTGGGCACTGCCTCCCAAGCTCAATATTTAATATATTAATTTAATGGTTAATGATACAATCTATTCTAATTTTTAGTGTATTTATTAAATTTATCTTAACATTTAAAATTTATCAATTATATCATAATCTATAACAATCTTATTAATTATATTCTATTTTTTAAGCTTATCAATTTTATTAATCATTTTTTAGATAATTGTTTTAAAAAAATAAAATTAAAGTAACTATTACTATCGTGGTGTTCAACTTATTTTTTTGGTGCAAAGTCATATATTATCTTCCAACGCGCCGTGTCACGACTCAACAGTTGGAGCAAAACTTCGATGATAAAATTGATACATGTTGAAGAGATAGGATTAGAATTAATGAATTGAAAGGCTTCATTTTAAAAAATTGGAATATAACTGAAAAAATCACTAAAAAATTGTAATAAATTCGATCATTGACCCTTGATTTAAATTGACCACCTCATTCTCGATCGTACCAACTTCTAAAGGACTAATGCATTTCTTTCTTTTTCGATCTATTCTTATAAAATTATCAAATAATTGATATTTTGTATTTCTCAAAATCTCCAAGCAGTAATTTAGACAACACAGTCCATCATCCTATCCTAATAATATTTGTTTTTGATCATTCACATCAGTTCATAAGTTGGTATATATTAATTTAACCCATGATCCTCTTAAATTTCTCCAAAGTACTAGCCATGTACTATTGTCGCAGGAGCTACCACATTTAATTATTCTATAAACAAAAATAACTAATTTCTTGATATGAAAGAGTAGACGTAGAGTCATTTAATATAAGACATATAAATGAATCAAAGATATAACTAGCTAGACATGGCCACTAGTTAAAAAAGATATCCTAAATGTTATACCCTAAATATCAATACATCAATTTATGTAACGCCTAGCAAGTGCCACATGAATTACATACTTTTAACCGCTAGAAAATAATACTCCATCCATCCACAAAAAATAATCTAATTGGTGGGCGATACGAGTTTTAATGTATAATTGGTAAAGTAAGAGATATAGGCAGAAAAAGTGATTGCAGAGAGAAAAAGTGGTTGATAAAGTAGGAGAGAGGAAAAAAAAATGATTTGAGAGATAAAAAATGGTTGAACTTAGTAATAAAAGTTGTAAATAGTTTGATATTTAGATGTATTGTGCTGTGAGAAATTTTTCGTATATAGAATGAGACTATTTTTAGTGGACGGATCAAAATAGAAAAAACATGACTATTTTTCTGTGGGATGATTGAAAAAATGTCAAAAGTATGATTTTATGTTCCAGTTTCAAAAATTATAGAATTTACCAGATGTTTATGAAAAATTATGATTTAAATAACAATTATTTCACTAAAACATAAATGTGATAGCATTGATGCCAATGAGCATATTCCCGAGGTGCTACCTTTTTTCATATTATTCCATTCCACCGCGCGCGCCGTTAAAGCTAAAATACGCCACCATAGTTACAAATCAAAATAATGCATCAACTTAAGCAAACCGACTCATTATTAATATCTTATTATTAAATCTGTATCTTCACCTCTCTCGAACCGAATTCTTCTCGGCGAGTTCTGAATTAGACTTCTTTTTTGCTCAATTTTCCGCGCGATGGCGATGTTGGACTCGCCGGAGATCCTCGGGGCGACGTCGTCCGGTGCCGACAATGGCGGGGCACACCACGCCACTCTTCGACGGAGACAGAGTGCGCTCTCTGTTCCGCCTGTTCTCGGCTCCGATTCCAGCTCTCCGGAGGCTGAGAGCGCAATCAATGATAACGGACGGAAATCCCGCGGCGGAGCCGGGGAATCCGAGAACAAGAAGCAGGATGGGGAGTTGAGTTATGGTAACGAGGATGAGGAGGAGGAGGAGGAGGAGGAGGAGGAGGGCAAAGTGGAGGAGAATGGAGAAAATAGTAATGTCAACGGAACGGACGCCATGGCTGTCAAATTGACATTCAGAGCAGCGGCGCCTGCTCACCGCAGAAATAAGGAGAGTCCTCTCAGCTCCGACGCTATCTTTAAACAGGTTAGTTAAACTTCTTTGAGGTTATATGGCGTTGCATAAACAGTTTTGGGTTACCTGAATCATAGCTTAATATTTTCTTACTGCAATATATGATGGTGAATTCAAAAATTGTTGCTATGCCGTTATTTATCGTTCAGAGGCTGTTTGCTTATAATCTGCTGCTATTCTTTTACGTTTATGTAAAAAGAATGGGGGACAAGTTTAGATTATATGAGCTTATTATTGCACAATTGATGTAGTGCTAAGAAGGACCAAAGATTAGTAACATGCTTGTTGTGATTAATTTGCTGAGATAACTGTTATGCTTGCACTGAAGAATCATAAGAATAATTTTAACAGTCACGTGAAAAGAATAATGTTTGCCTAAGGTGAGGACAACCCCTCACCTAAAGAAATCTTGGATTGAACTCTTTGCCTTTAGTTTTCAGTATGTAGAATCCAGCAACTTATTGAAATACTTAAAATACTACAGCTCTAGTTTGGAGCCTTTTCTTTCTTTTGTGTGGTTACATAATTCATTTCCATTTATTTTGTAATTGAACTTGTGCCAGTGTAATGCAAGTTTTGATAATCTCGAATTGAACTATTCAGTTTTAGACTTCGGAGAGCAGAGAAGTGGCAAAATGCTTAAAGATTGGTCTTTCTAGGTTGCGGCTTTTCTTTCTTTTATGCGTGCATAGTGCATATCTTTGATAATACATTCGAACGTGTGGTATATTTGGAAAAGTGATTCTTAAATTTGATGCAACAGCCTTGGTAATTTCAGGTGAGCACAAAAGCACATCGGGTTAATTGTTATAGTTTGTCATGTGATGTTTATTTGACCCGCCTCAGAAAATGAGGCCAAGTATATTGGATTAGATAAAGCAATAAGGAGTTGGTGATATTAAATTTCAACTCCCCTAACCCCAAATGTTGGTTTAAAGAGAAGTTCTTATGATTTTGGAACACTTGGATGTTGAAAGGAAGGGGAAAACTTGGTTTTCAATAATGATTTATTTGTCCTCTTGCAGAGCCATGCTGGTCTATTCAACCTTTGTATAGTGGTTCTTGTTGCTGTAAATAGCAGACTTATAATTGAGAATTTGATGAAGGTGCGTATTTCGCACAAGGGCCATTTTTTACTCGTACAAATATTAGTGCATTGAGTTATCACAGATTCACATGTTTGCTAGCTAAAGTCTCTAGTTATAATTGATGCATGTTCATCAAACTTTTACATTAAGAAATACCCTACGTATGTTTTTTTAGGTAGTTAAGTATGTATTTGCTACTTCTTAATTGTTTTTTTTTTTTTTTTGTCTCTAATATCTAATCCTGTCTTTATTCAGTATGGGTGGCTGATCAAAGCAGGATTTTGGTTTAGTTCAACATCACTTAGTGATTGGCCACTGTTAATGTGTTGGTAATTACATCTTGTACCCTTTTATTGAAATTTGGGAGGATTGATAAGAGACTATCTTCACGGTAGCTTTTTTTATATTGTTTCTGCAGTCTTTGTCTTCCAGTTTTTGCACTTGCTGCATTTCTTGTTGAGAAGTTGGTGAAACTAAAGTATATACATGAGTGGGTAAGTAGATGTCAGTTCCTTCTTCCTTCCCCCATTTCTTTGTTTGGCATTCTTATGTAGATGACTATATTTATGCTTACTTTCCTTTCAATACTACGCTAAGCTGAGTGGAGATTCTGCCTTGAACCATGATTAAAATAAGTGAGTGTTTGTTCATTTGTACACACATGTAATGTGAATGGACACAGTTTGCCACCTGAATTTTGCATCTTCATATCAGTCCCTTGCTTCATTGTCTATAATACCATAAAAAATCTTACAGTTGAGTTACATGAACATTTTAGTGACACTGAGACCCTGAGGGAGTTTTGGTACAGTTGATTATGTTATGAATGTTATTGATGTTTAGCTGCTTTTTGCTAATTATGTGTGTTTTACTCTACCTCTAATTAGCTTAACTACTATTGCAACTACTCTTCTCAGCCTAAACTAGCTAATAGTTTAATATGGGTCAATGTGTAGTATCCACACAGTAAAGGTTTCATGGTGGACTAGTATGTCTCGTTGAATTATTACTTTTACACTATCCAATACAGGCAGTACCTTACTTCTTGAATAATAGGTCTTACCATTTTAAGCATTTTTTTTGGAGTTTTAAATTAACCATTATGCTACCTTACTAATTCTGCCTCTGTTGTAGAAGGGACATTTCCCCATAGTGTTCTTCACATTATTGTTGGTTGACCTTCCTATTATGTTATGTGTGTTATTTGGTGTGAGCTTAACTTGCATTATTGACCATTGTGCTTAAATGGTCCATGCAGATACTATTTATGAATATAGTACTAGTTGAATTTATTCCGTTGCAGGTTGCAGTTTTTCTACACGTAATAATTACAACAACAGCGATCTTGTTTCCGGTTGTTGTCATTCTTAGGTATGTCTTGACTACTATAAAAGTAGAACATCTATCTAAAATGAGGGAATTGCGAGATTAACACCTTGAGATTGTTTTTCAAGGTTTGAAATGAAAGATTTTATGAATATATATTCATCTGGAATATTTGAACTTGCTTTAGTTACTCTTTGTTAACCCACCAATCTATTTGGTATGGTTTGATGACATTTTCTAGGTAGAAGTTGTAATTATCATTGTTTATTTGACAGACTAATTGGACATGGAATATAAAAAAATTTCCGGCACTATAGCATTCTGATATGTGAAGGTAGTGCAGGATTTTTAAGTGGCTTTTATAATCTTCGAGTCGAGAATTATCTTGTTTAAATTCTTCTCTGAAGATGCCCTATAGTCCCGGTAATATATAAGGAAAAAAAAACTTAAAATGTAAAATGTTCCCCTCAATTTCCACTTAGATTTGGCTAGAGAGAAGAATACCATTGAACTATGATGAACCTGTTCTGCAATTAACCCGTCAAACTGGTGATTAAACAAATTAATCCTGTGACAGATATTGGTCAATGTGAATTGAAATAGATGAGTCTTTTAGTCCACTTTTAGGTAATTTTTAGTGCTCAGAAACCGATAAAGAAGATGACAGTATTAGTTGAAAAGTGGAGGGCGTTCCTGAAATTTTGACATGATTTTATAATGCTAGTTTCTGACTTTCTGTATTACCATCATGACTTCACATTTTAAGCTTTGTAAGTTGGTATTGCAATTGATGGATGGGGTGCTATACCTGCTTCATCATTCACCCTACACCGATTGTGTTTAGGTTTGATTCTACTGTTTAATTAATCTTACTGACAGAAGTTGGGATAGTGGATGTCAGAGTTTCAAGAGACATTTCATATTGTCAGTCTCTTTTGTTAGTTGATTGCAAGTCGTAAGATGCACAAAAGGATAGAGTTCCTGCAAGATTGTTACAGAGAGGGGATCATTAAAACATTAGTTTTAAGCAATTCTGTAGGGAGAATGGATCCCAGTTGAGCTGGTGTAAAATGCCACCCTGATGTGAATATCCTGATTCAACTGCTGCACAGGTGTGATTCTGCTGTTCTATCAGGTGTTGCATTGATGCTCTTTGCTTGCATTGTATGGTTGAAGCTGGTTTCATACGCACATACAAATTATGATTTGAGAGTACTAGCAAAATCACTTGATAAGGTAATGAGAAGGGATATTTCTGTTATCTTTAGTGTATTCTGTCACAAATATTCCCATTAAACTTAATAATACAATTATCGGCATAATAGTCCTCACATTCTGTAATAAACATCAAAATTTTACTAAACAAGCATGGACACAGTAGTAATTTTTACTTGAATCCCTTGTCAAAGATGGAGTTAGGCTTGGATATTTTCTCATAACAAGTTTACTGTATGATGTCAGTGGGAAGCTGTATCCAGATACTGGAACCTCGACTACTCTTATGATGTTAGCTTTAAGAGTCTGGTGTACTTCATGGTTGCTCCTACATTGTGTTACCAGGTATACTTGCTCTTGCAATTCGTAAATAAAGACAGCATACTTCACTCTTCAATCAGTTTTAGTTAAACTAAAGTGTAGAGGAGTGAACATGTGTTTGTCTATGCTGCAATAATAGTGAATTTAATGATTTGCGATTGGAAGGGTTATGTGTTAACATGCGATATTGTTGATTGCGGTAAGAAATCTATTCCGCCTTACATCGAAAGCCTAGTCTTTACTTGTGAGATATTCTTACCAAGTTTAAGGTTCTTAGAGACCTCAATACGATTTGCTAGGTGTTCACTCATGTGCATTGCAAATTCTCTTGTAATTGGATCTACTATGCATTTTGTATTTTCTAAAACATGTTTGTGTCTGTTTAGATTCTTAGAACATGTTATATAGGAAGCATTGTTTCATTATCCGTTAAAGCAGTTAAGGAAAATGTACTGAGTTAACATTCAGTTAATGCCTTGCTTACTTGGACGGAGTGCTTTTTCAAGATCACAAATCCAATCTTGATAGTGCATATTCAGTCAACATGACGAATAGATGTCTTTTGGAGTCATATAATAGCAAAGTATCTGCATTGTCAAGCAGCCGCATAGAAGGAAAAGTCATTCTCAGTAACCTAATCTCTGTAAATTATATCAATTTTGTGGTCCCGTTTTGAGCTAGTGACTGATGCGTAAGTCCTTAGCAGTACTCTGGTTTGTCGAACCTCAACTATAAGGAGGTGTTTGGTACATGAGTTAATCCATGTTAGGATAAATAAACTGTAGTTATTTATGTGTTTGGTACACATG
>JAYDZE010001777.1:0-10975 GCA_034509125.1 Monilaria moniliformis
TGTCCAACAATCGATTTGATTTATTAAATTTAATTCACAATTAAGTAACTAATTAAGTTTAAATTAAAATCAATTAATTTAAACCTTCTCGGTTTTATAAATTCAGCATGATTAATTAATAGCAAATTAATTTATCATAATTAATTAATTATAGATTAATTATATATTATAATTAATTAATTGATGGCAGATTATTAAAAGTAAATAACATTTATAATTTAAAAGGGTAAAAAAGTCATTACACACCTTATCTATAATATAATCATTCCTACCAAACACTCCATTTATTTTTATCCTACTTTTTATCTTATTTACAAAACAATATACTAAAATCTTTATCTTTATCTCTAATCCAAATTTTATCCTAAATACTAACATAGTTTAACTATCCTACACTATCCTAACATGGCTACCAAATCCCCCTAAGTATATACTCGCTATGTCATTTATAAATGTTACATAATCTTTCAGCGTAGGTTTTAATAAATGTTAGGTGAGTGTGAAGATGAATAGAAACATGTGCTCATATTTATTGTAAGAGTATTGTACTTCATTATAAATTGTGATGAATTATAGTCATGTTTGATTTTAATGTAAATAAGTTGATATGGTGAGGTTAAAATATAAGAGTTAGTGGTTTATAGTTTTTAAAAGTGGAACGCGAGCACTTTTGAGGGACAAATTAAAATGACAAATAAGAACAGTTATAAAAATCAAATAGAGTATTAAATTTTAATGATTAATATATATATATATATATATATTTTTTTATAGTCCCAATATTTTTTATGTTCCACTCATGTCCCACAATCAAATTTGTTAGTTTATTAAAACTTATTTTAAAAATTGAATGTATCATAATATAATGGATAACAAATAATATTTATAGCCTAAAATTAAAAATTAAAAACTATTTACCCTATTTATGAATTTATCAATCTTAACCATCAATTATTAACTAATAAAACTGAAATTAAATACTAAAAAATAATTATATTCCCTAATTGAATATAATAAATTCTAATTAACAAGTTTAAAATTAAACTAAAACACAAAAATTTAGAGTAAGAAAAAGAATATAAAAACATTGAAAGTGGTACATAATAGGATATCGTATAGGCTCAAACTTATGGAAATATTAGATATGATAGGGATCTTCCACATAATTAGAGTTACCCACAGTTCAAAGAATCGCTAGTTTCAGTTCAGAACCGACGATTCCGTTTCCTAAATCATTTGAATTGTAACTGGTCTGACAAGTGCTTAGGTGGTTTTGGTTTTTAAACCAACACCAACGGTTCCGATTCAAAATCGGCAATTTTTTTACCAGTTATTTTCCGATCTTTCAACGTTTTTTTTACGAGTTTTCCTAGTTTTCCACGATTATTCCGATTTTTCACAGTTTTTGGCCAAAATCGGCGGTTAACCGTCGGTTACAATTAAAAAAATTCTGAAACCGAAATCGAACCAGTAAAACTAGTATACCGATTGTGGTTCAACCTGTGAAAGACGATCACAGTTCTAATACTAAAACCTCTGATCCAATTAAAACCAAACACCTCTAAACCTGATCCAAATCCATTTCTTATGATCCAAATCTTCGAAATTTTGGACCTGACGGATCTGGATCATATTTAGTATGCATATTGTAATACTCGATTTATGATTTTATATCATGGCATAAATTAATTTAACATAACTCATGACTAGCTAAACAATCCATACACAAGAAAAACTATCTAACTAAATAATTAATAAAAGTAGTATATTTTATGGATTAGAATCCGAGAGTGTGGTTCAGCGGGGGAGTATGGGTTCGAGAGTACACATTTTTAGCAAGGGTACAACGTGGTTGTCAATTGCCACGTATCATAAGGTTGTCAGGTTATCCAATAAAGGGTCCAACAACGAGCAAGCAAACCAAACTGTAAAGCGCACAGACACAATAAACACAGAGGTAAAAAGACAAATTAACCTGGCCTACCTCTTCACGGATTCCTGGAGATCTGCCAGCTCCTTATGCCATCCAAATTTTCAATAAACAATCTGGTCGAGAAGGGACAGTCCGGGCACTAGCCTCGTATCTTCCACGACTTGGCTGATTCTCCCAATTCTTGACATCATTCCAGTTCTCCAATATCAGTCCCGGTGAGAATGAGAACTGTGGGCACCATCCTCTAGTCCAAATACAAAGACACGAAAATAGGCGTTTCTTCTCAAAATTCCAATTTGGTGCCAAGTCCTGAAAAGCCACTTTATTGCGGATGTTCCAGATAGACCACACTACGATGTAAACCATAGAAATCCAAATTTTCTTGTCGAAGCCTCGGAGTCGAGTCCCCAACCACAAAGATAGACATTCATTGGGTTCTTTTGGTTGACATGTAGAGATTGTCCATTGACCACAACTAAAATCCCAAAGAGACTTGGAGAGTTTGCATCTGAAGAAAATATGTCCAATACTCCTCATCCTCCTTGCAGAGTGCGCACCGGTCATCATCGATACCTGAGACTCCTATTTTGAACAATCTGCTCTTCGTGATAAGCTTCCCTTGTAGTATGAACCATAGGAATAGTTGTGCTCGAGGTGGGGCCATCTTTCTCCACGCAAGTCTCTCAATCCTTGTCCTCGGATCATCTTTCGCCATTAGCTTTGAGACCTGCAAAACAAAGTTAGACATCGAGAAAACACCAGATTTATCAAATATCCACACTCTTTTATTACTCTTGTCTGCACCTATAGACACTCGATTCACGGCTGAAAACAGTTTTTCACGAAAATCCTCCTCCCAGCCACTAAGTGATCACGAACACTTATTTTTTTGGGGATAGAAAACACCAGATTTATCAGCCGTGAAAAACTAATTTTTCCTATCCCCAAGAAAATGAATGGTTGATAAATCTGGTGTTTTCGGGATAGCGATACAGATCACTTAGCGGTATTCATTTAAATAAATAAAAAAAGTGTTCGTGTATTCATATGTAATGGTTCACAAATTCTGGACTAACCGGAGGATTAATATTTTCTTTGTCTCCCTATAAGGAAAAAACCACTAAAATTCCTTACTTTATTTATTTAATTTCACATTTTAATAAATATTGCAAGAATAAAATCATATATATATAATTATTTTTATTTAAATAATACTATAATTAACACTTTCGGGAACAAGATCATAGAGTTGATTGTAATTTGTTGGTTGCTTCAAAGTGGAAAGAAGAAACTCTTTATAATCAGAAGCAAATAACAATTCAAATTTATTAATCTTTCAACTCTACCAAGTTCATAAGTGCACGCATTACATTGATGAAGGTTCGGTTCCTACATAAAGTTATTTTGACTCACTCTTAAAATAATTAAATAAATCTTGCAGTATATCCTATCAATTTGAATATACCGTCGCTGTCTTGCAATTTAATTAAGCTGTTTAATGAAAGTTTAGTTTTTGTACCTTCTTAAAGGTGAATTAAGAATTTGATAATTAATCGCATTTTCGGTTTATTAGACTTGATCTAAATTATTTTCAATATTCTAGCTGAAATGTTTTTAATATTGAGAAATGATAGATGTATAACTTCTTAGATATCAAGAATTCCCAGAAACCAAATTCTGGGAATTTAGTATTTGAGTGAGTTTTTTTATGAGGGCAAAATATTTTATATTCGAACTCCAAATAATTTATTTAGGGACCTTTATTTATTCATGACTGATAAGATATGTGATTTAGAATTTGTATTCTTATTATGCCAATGAGATAGAAATTAAGCAATATTAACTCAAAGTAATATAAATTATCAAAGGCTTCCAGATATCTCAATGTTTCAATCCATTTTAATAGACAAAGTAAACATCCATTTGTAGGTCTGATTCGTCACAACTAGTTTTTCAAGTGTAATTTACCTGTTTTGTATGATTTGCGTGCTGTTACACATAATTGTGAATTTATCCGATGTATACTTTCAATGACGACTGTGGATTTTCATGAAATAAAAAAGAAAATTATAAAATCATGGTATTTTTTATTATGTAATTTATGTGAAGTATTAAATACGCAATTAACACACAACAATTAATATTCTTTGCGTCATTTCGTTAACTTTTTCATATCCTTCTATTCTATTCTTCAATTTCCTTTTTTTCAATTATTCTTTAACTTCATTTTACTCTCTGAGTTCTATAAGCTCCAAAATATTCCCGATCCTTAGATATATAAACTATTGCTGGGAATTAGAGGTCGCCCTTCTTACTTTAAGAATATGCAAAGGCAGTTGGGTGTATTATATATTAAGTCATTTATAATACCATCCTTTTAATATCTCTTTTCTTCAATTATTTATGGAGTTCATACCACTTTTTATTCTATTTATTCTCAAAAAAAATATCCATAATCTCACCATTTACCATCAATTTTCTCATCTCTTATTTTTTATTCATTTCTTACTTTTTATATTCTAATTAAATTGAATTTTTGAGTTAATTAAAAATATAAATTTTATTTAAAAAAATTATTACATAATTTAAAACTAAAAATTACATAATTAAAATTATAATATTAATTAATTAAAAATAAAAAATTAAATAATTAAAATACTAAAATTACATAATTATAAAATCTTATGGTAGCATATCTAAATCCTTTTGGAGCTGGTTGATCATTCTCCCACATACCTCAAATTGTTGAGACGACATAGTAATCACGTCTTTACTATATGCTTTCAATAACACGTTGTGTATAACGTCTATATATGTTGGTCGCCTTTAGGGCTTCCGGGTCTGGTGGTGGAGTTGCCACACTGCTCGAAGTCGACATTTTACCCTTGGCCTTCACTGTCTTTGTTCCCATCGGACGACGCCTACTCGACTAGAAGCTCCCCCTCGCTCCCCCTCGTAGACCCTTCGCTGCCGCTTAATCAGTAGTGGCTGTTCGAGGTGTGCTTTGTTCGCTTCGACCCCGATTCTATGTCACCCGTCCACTTGTTGATGTGATAGACCCTCTCTCAAATGGCAATGTACTTGAACGACTTGTGGTTGTCATTGTGGTAGATTTCATAATATCTGCCTCACTTGTGCCGTTTGGTCATTTACTTGTTGTAGATGGCGCATAACTTGGAGATTTGAAGATTTCCAGGCTAACTTGGTCGAAATAAGACCGAATCTTTTTATATGTGCGCTGTGGGGCGTATTCTGGGCGTCCCGCATTGTATGCATCGGCAACTCTCTCCCCAAAAGCCTTGCCTTTTTGAATGTTTCCAATGACCGAATCTTCGCTTGTGTCGGCGTATACCTCGAAGATCCGCTTCATTTTTTTCGGGGTGTACATCACTTGAATGTCGCGGGAGAATGACTCATTGAAAATTTGGATGTCTCCAACCCATGGTTGAGGATGTCGCCCGCTTTCCCTTCGCCAAGTGGCGCCCGTCCCGCGGTGCGCCCCCAACGCATTCTGCGGCCGCCCCGTTTCGGAGGGACTAGCCACATGGCTCTCATTGCGGAAGCCCTCACATATTAATAAATTTTACTACTATTACACCTTATAATTTTGTACTTTGGCCAATTAATTAATTTATTAACACTGTTTATATTCTTTTGGCGAATAATCTATAAGCGTCGTATATATCAAACTCAAGATAATTGTACATATTAATTTTGCATTTTAATAATATTTACTAAACAATGAAATTTATTACTGATGAATTCTATGTAATATTTATGATTAAAAATCAATATTAAAAAACCCTAAATATGGAATAACCAATCTTAATAACCAATTATTAGCTAAAAAATATACTAAATGTTAAAAATTAATTATAAATTCTTATTGAATTGGTGAGTCCAAATTGATAATTATATAACTCAACTAAAGAACAAGACGTTGATTTAAAAAAAGTGAAAAAATGAAAAAATAAATGCTGAAAATAAAATATTGAAAAAACATAAAAGAAGATACCAAAAATAGCAATCCGAGAGGAATATGAAATTGAAATTAGATAGCACCAATTAATATACTAATATATATGTACCTGTAATGTTAATTATTTATATATATACTGTATACATTCTCAACTTCACGAGTGGTTGCTTTTTTTTTTTTTTTTTGAGATAATGTAGTTGCTTTTATTAGTAAATATTTAGTAATGAAAAGGTTTTGAGAGTGCGAGAGATAGAGATCTATTATTATAATTATTTTAATAATTTCTATATTTCCTAAATTTGGTCGTAATTCAAATTCCCCATCAGAAAATAAATGCTCTGGACCCTATTGATTTCTTCATTATATATAGTGCTTGGAAATTGGAAACAGTAGCACATAGTCATTTATTTGAGATACATGAAGCTTTGTTTTAATGTTTTTTATTAAATAGTATAGCAGTAGAGTGAGTATTTATTAAATAAAATTCGTAGATTTGAGTTCTATCAATACTTATATAAATTTGAATTCGTCGCATTTAATTTTCTAAATGTGGTTTATTGTTCTGTTCTGTATAATTTTGTAGAAAATTATCCTACATATTTTGCTGGCTACTATCTATTATAACACATGAATGTAAATTTACTATATTATTGTATTGACTTTAGATTTAATTATTCATTACGTATCAAAAATAGCTGATGCGGATTTCCATAAATAAAAAAGTTATAAATGCTTATATTGCTGAACACAAATTTAGGAAAAATAATTTTTATCATAAGTTTTCATTTTTTTGTTATACATTAACATAACTAATTATATTATCAGCTTTTATCAATTATACCCTAAGATGCAAAACAATCATTAGATAATTACATGGAAACTTCTTATTTTAACTATGTCTTGTTTGAAAAGGAATTTTAATTTGATTCTGTAAACTATTGTTCAGGTAGAAATTAGTACAAAATATAATTATAATACAAATTCATATTATCACATACATCGAATTTTAAAAGATAATTCTAGTTCAGCACACCAAAAATTCATGAGAATTAAATAATTACGTGAATTTTTTTTATTTTAATGTATGTCGTCTTTGAAAATGAAATTTGATTTAATTCTGTGAACTATCTTTGAGATAGGATATGTAGTACAAAATATAATTATAATATATACATGTGTGTCAGTAGTGGTAGATATAGAGGGGTTGGGAGGGGGCGGCCGATCTCCCCGACAACTAGTTTTTTCTTAGAGCTTTTGGAAAACCGTCATGATCACTCCTTCGTCCAGATGATTGGATCTATAAGAGAGAAACTGTGAAATAGAAATGTAATTGTGTGAGCGTTAAAGAAAGAGAAAGATAGACATATTGTATGAATAAAACATGAACATATTGAATATTATATTTAATTTTTTATAAATTTTGTAATTTTGAATCCGCCGGGTATGTATGGACATGTAGAAGTTACCCGTTTTGAAACAAATACGTAGAAGCTGCCTACTTTTAAGGGTAAAAAAATTAAAAAGTCTTTGGATGGCTTTGACAAGGCAGAATCCTAATTTCCTTAACATCATCCAAATTTCCTTGACAAGGCAGAAGTTACCCGTTTTGTAATCTTCTTCTGCTTCTCCACGCACACACGCTCAACCTACTCACCCTTTTGATTTTCTGATACAAATAATAATCTGTGGTCATCCGTTCTACGATCAAGCGTTTTTTTATCTTGGAAAATAGGAAAGAAAAAGACCCTTTTCAATAATTTCTCGAGACAATAAAGAAAAAAGAAAGGTTATATTTTTACTGTAAGGAAGAATGAATTTTCTAGAATTTGACTCTGCAAACCAGAACCTCTGTGCTTTGACACCTGTTGAACTTTTCAGTGCCTTCTGGCATTGGAAACTGATCACACTTATTTCATTCGATTTTATTGAAAAGTTCCGAGTTTATCCGATCACTGTTTTGGTTTCAGATCGACTTAAACTTAAAAAGGCTGCGGCTTGAGAGGGATGAGAGAGACAGAGGGTTTGAATTCGAGCTTTGAGAAATTGATGGTTTTCGGCGTTGCTGAGAGCATGAGTGGTGGTGGTGTGAGGATAAAAGAGTGGAAGGATATTCCAGTGGAGCTGTTGCTGAGGATTTTGTCACTGGTGGACGATCAGACGGTGATTGTGGCTTCTGGGGTTTGTCATGGATGGAGGGATGCAATTTCTTGGGGCCTCACCCATCTTTCTCTCTCTTGGTATATGGATATCTTCTCTCTCCTTTCTCAGTTATGCCCTATTATATGAATTTTTTTGTTCATGAGCCCTAAGATTCTGTGTTCTGTTTTCTGGATGATGCTGTTGGTTTTGCTAAATTTTAAAAATTGAATAGTTGATGTTTTTGCTGAATTTTTATACTCGAAAGTGGAATTGTGTCTGCACATAAGAAAAACAAAGGTGAGATTGTATGCAGATGATCTTTTTTCTGTTGCTTGTGTCGATTTCCTCTGTTATAGCAAGTGCTGCATTTTGATGCCCTCTTTGTTTTAGTTGACTTCTTGGGACTTTTCCCTCTTTTATATGACATTGATTGTTTGATTACGTTTTCTTGTTGCTTTGGTTCTGTTTATATCTGCTTGTTTGTTTGGGACAGGGTTGAATTTGTGATGTGTTCTTGATTATCTCAATTTGATTGGGTATAACTATGAAAACACACTAAGCCTGCAACAATAGATTTCAGTTTCTCATAAGGAAATTGTGGGCTCCAATCCATTTACTCTGTAGTTTATAGGGTAAAGTCTATTTCTTGACTAAACATCTTTTCGTCATTCATCTCTTTATTTGACGTAAGATAATGTCAGCTATAAACTACGAAGTTAGGAGCGAACATTTCACATGAGATGTTATAGAGTAATTCATGACTTGTATTTGCTCGTCGGAACGCCTGATGTGGATTTCCTGATTAATTTTGCATATGGCCAGCTGCAAGAAGAGCATGAACAATCTGGTACTATCACTGGCCCCTAAGTTCACGAAACTGCAGGCTCTCGTTTTGAGGCAGGACACGCCACAGCTCCAGGACGACGCTGTTGAAACAATTGCGGCTCACTGTCATGAGCTTCAAGAGTTGGATCTTAGTAAGAGCTTCAGACTCACTGATCGCTCCCTGTACGCGTTGGCGCGTGGTTGCCCTGAGCTCGTGAAGCTGAATATTAGTGGCTGTACAGCCTTCAGCGACACTGCTCTCGGATATCTGACTGGGTGTTGCAGGAAACTGAAAACTTTAAATCTTTGTGGTTGTGTTAGGACTGCAACAGATAGGGCGTTGAAGGTACTGGAAGATTGCTGGCTCATTTAAATTTCCGTCTCTTAATGCATAAGTTAATCTATCAAATGTTGTTATATGCTTTGTGCAGGCAATTGGGTACAACTGCCACCAAATGCAGTCGTTAAATCTTGGATGGTGCGACCGGGTTAGTGATGAAGGTGTTAAGAGTTTGGCCTATGGTTGCCCTAATCTTAGAGCTCTTGATTTGTGCGGATGCCTTCTTATCACAGGTATAAAGAGCATCTCTTACATGAAGTCTATGTAGTGATATTTAAGAGTTAGGGTTCATGCTGAAGCTTGATTTGAGGGAAGGCCAGTTAGTTTCTATTGTTTCAACCACTTATATGGTTGCGAATGTTGCAACATTCTGAATTGGTCACATATATCATATATGCAAGCTGGCATTGGGCGGAATGGTTGTCGCACAGTAGCGTTTACAGTAGTAGAGTCTTTTGCTGGAGAGGTTGATAAGTCAGAACTGAACTACTTAAAAGTCTCCATCGCATCTCGATAGACTAGTTCGCTCATTGAGCTGATCTGTGGTTAACTGCCTTGCTTTCCTGCACTTTCTAATATATTTTGTTGAACGAGATTTGTCTAACACACATGTATGGAGTGGGAGAAAGTCTTGTATTTAGCTTCATTCCTTTTGCTGAGGAAATATATTATGCTTCAAACTCGTTGGTTAGGCTCATGAATAGATGTTTTGTGGTCATGTTTTGGTCAAGACTGCTTCTTACCATGCCTTGCACCATTGCTTGATGAGCTTCATTTGCTGTTTTCAAATTTCTTTTATCTTGGATGCTTAGATTTGCTATTTTCTGGTTTCTTCTTTAACTAACTTACATTGCAACAGACGAGAGTGTCGTTGCATTGGCAAACAACTGCCTCCACCTGAGGTCGCTTGGGCTGTATTACTGCCAGAATATTACAGACAGGGCAATGTATTCTCTAGCACAGAGCCGGGTGAGAAACAGGCACGACGTTTGGGCATCCGTGAAGAGCAGGTACGAGGAGGAAGGGCTTACTAACCTCAATATCAGCCAGTGCACAGCCCTCACACCCCCAGCAGTACAGGCTCTATGCGACTCTTTCCCTGCGCTCCACACGTGCCCCGGTCGACATTCACTCATAATCAGCGGTTGCCTCAACTTAACATCCGTCCACTGTGCGTGCGCCCTGCAGGCGCACCGGGGCACACATGCTGTGCCTCATCTTGCACATTGAGTCGGGGTAGGAACGGAATCTGTTGTGTGTAAACCATAGTCTACTTTGGAACATGACTTTTCTGCATCTATTGATCCTTTTGAAAGGTTGGGTTGGATTACATTGGTTTATGCTTCTCAAACACCTTTTTTGTGATTTTAAGAAAAAAAAATTCTGTGAATGCGTGTTACTCTGAATATGATAATATTCTTGTGAGCAAGTGGCAAAGAAGCTTAATTTTGATAGTTTGAAATATAAAATTGGTACTTGGATAATTAATAATATCTTACTTTAATTTAGTAAGTTTTATTTTCTATAAAGGCTTGTTTGTTTGGCAGGATTCTGCATTGGGAAAGTAATGTGATTCCTAATTTTAAAATTTTTGTGTTTGTTTGATTTTTTATCAAACAGGGAAAGTAATAAGAATCCTGAAAATAAGAAAAGTAGTGTAACTTTTCAGGATTCTTATTTCTTACCATTTCTTAAGTATTCTTTTGCCTAATTCCAGGATTCTTACATATTTAGACATTTAATATTATTTTTATTATTT
>JAYDZE010001788.1:0-29247 GCA_034509125.1 Monilaria moniliformis
TTACTCATGTCAATCTTTAGAGCTGTGAAACCCTTCTTGCCTTTTCTCCTTTTCTGCATCCAATGGTGGCATTCAAAGCTGAGCAGTATGTTGTCCGTGATCAACCGGCCTCTAATGAAAGCGCTTTGATTCTCGTCGATTACTCTTTGGAGGACATGCTTGAGTCTATTGGAGATGCATTTCGCCACAATCTTATAAGTTGTGTTGCACAAGCTGATTGGCCGGTATGGTGAGAGGTTCCGTGGCTGTTTTATTTTCGGAATCAGCACAATCAGGGTTTCGTTCCAGTCACCTATCTCATCCTCGTCATTTAAGATTCGCATAGCCTCTCGGGTAACTTCCTCTCCGATTGCGGGCCAGAATCGTTGGAAGAATAGTGCATTAAGTCCATCTGGTCCAGGCGCTTTCGTTGGGTGCATTTCCATTATCGCCGTCCGCACTTCCTCCGCCTCAAAAGGTTTGTTCAGTAGGGCATAGTCTATTTCCTGTATCCGGTGGTGTATCGCTTCGACGACTGAAGCAATCTCTTGTGGTTGAGGTTTGGTGGTGGTGAAAAGGTTCACGAAGTAGTCCTTTATTATATCGGCTTTATCTAGTTCCTCCCTCTTCTTTTCACCGAATCAATCTTACAGCTCTTCAATAAGGTTCTTCTTTCGTCTTTTGGATGCCTGCGCATGGAACACCCTCGTATTCCTATCCCCGTGTGCTAACCAATTGAGTCTTGCTCGTTGCTTCCAGTGACAGTATTCAGCCTCCTCAATTTCCTTGCTGAGTTGGATAATTCGAGCATGGTTTGTCATGCCCTTTTCTTCCTGCATCAGTTTATTCCTCTCGACTTGCAATTGGCTTAGCTTTTGCCGTGGGATATTGCTCTTCTTTTTCGCCCATGCAGACATGAATTCCTTGCTTTTCTCCAATTTCATCCGAATGTTTTGGGTTCCTTCCAAGGATTTCCAATCGCACAGAAAATCAGGAATAAAGTGTTGCTCCAGTAACCACTTTTCCTCGAAGTGAAAACGGCCGGAGCCCTTGTATTTCGCTTTCTCTGTAGCTCGACCCATTGTGCATAGAATCGGCATGTGGTCCGACCCAAAGAAATCCAGGTTTTGGGTGGATGTATTGCCATACCTTTGTTGCCACTCGTCATTGACGAGAAACCTATCCAAACGGCCAGTAATTGGATCGGTCTCCCTATGGTTGAACCATGTGTGGCCCTTATCTGAGTATTGGATTTCACCGACACGACTGTATAGAAGGGCATCTCGAAAGGTCTCCATTTGTGCCAGCGGTCTCGGTCGTCCTCCCCGTTTCTCCTTTTCTGTCAAGATTTCATTGAAGTCTCCACCGACTAACCATGCCATATTGCTTCCCACATCTAAATCCGAAATCCATCTGAGCAGCTCCCAAGAGAATTTCCGTTTTACGGCCGAGGGATTCCCATAGAATCCAGTAAACCTCCAGCTCTCGCCCTCATTTGTAACAACACTGTCAATGTGGCCATCGGAGTATGACATAATTCGAACCTCCACACTGTCATCCCACATAAGAATAAGACCTCCACTCTGTCCATTTGAGTTTACACAAAAAAGACCATCCATATTTAGAGCACTTTTCCACCATTGACATCTGGCGGAGACAAGTCTAGTCTCGCTCAGAAAAACTAGACTTGGGGCAGTGTTGGCGAGAAGTCGCCGTAGGCGGCGGAATGCAGTTGGGCTGCCCAACCCTCGTGCATTCCATATTAAGCAATTCATGGCTGTCGGCGGGGCTGCTCCGCAGCCTCCACCGAATCATCGTTGTTCATCTCCGTGGACCCCTCTTGGGTGAGGTTCCTTTTTTTGTGGCCTCGGTTCTCGCCGTCCTCCGCCATGATTCTTTTCTTTCCTCCTTCCTGTCCATTCCGCAGCTCGGCCTCATTGGAAAGACCATCGCCTCTCGTCTGCCTCTGCTCTCTTGCTCGGCGCTTCCAACTGCCTGTCATATGTCCTTTCTTTATAGGATTAATCGAAGATGGCAGCAAGGCCATCCCCGTGGTATCTCCCAATGCGTCCAACTGGCCGTCCATACTTCCCGTGCCCATCTTGTGGACGTGAAGGTCTGTCTCCCGTTCCTTTTTCTTGTATGGTGCTATCGCGACAGTGTGCTCGATGTCTGGTGCATTGGGTACTTCCATGAGCATGTGTTCAGCCCCATTCTCAGCCGTCCCGATTGCTTCAGTCTCATGTTCTTTTCTCCTGTCTCTTTGTTTGCTCATTGAGGAGGATTAGAGAGCTTTTAATGTTAGTTAATATTGTTATATATGTCCTCTCTAATCCTTAATATTAACTATCGTTAATTTTATAATTTTTCTGCCATATTTTCACAAGTTTTATTCTAGATTTTTTTCTTTCAAATTTGACTAAACTTGGCAACTGGTGCAAAAGATGTCAGAGAAACCGAATTCATGAAAGTATCATATGAAATGGCATAGGTTTTGCCCAGGTATACCTCGACGAGGACAAGTTAAGGTTTTGGAGCTTCTGCGCAAGACATTTTTCTGGGTTGAAAAGGTCAATTTGTTGGGATTTGTAGTGAATTTACTTCACTGTGGGGTTAACTGAAATGGGACTAAGAAAAAAATTACTCTAGAATAGAACTTATAAATAAATGGCAGAAATATTATAAAATTAAGGGTTATTGGCGTCTAAAGACAATAACTTTTAGCCAATTCATGAACCGCACATAAATTTAAAATTTGGTATGATAATACACCAGCTTTCGATTTGTCATGATTTTACCATAATATTAAAATCTCCAAATTTTAAGATGACGTGGAGGCCGGAAATTGCCTACACGGACTCATCGTCCAACATATTATACAATGTTGTTCGAAACTTAAAGAAACGACATCGTTTTAGGCTTTAATTACTTATTAATTTCTTTTAGGGTTAGGGTTCGTGCATTTGACCTCATTTCACACACATATCACACAGTGAGGCAGCTGAAAAACACCGCAAAATGCCGGTGGATCACGGTCTGAGGTTGCGCACCAATTCCTTCTATCGCCCCTTCAGTAAGAAGGTCCCACCCATCTCACCACCTACCTTCGGATCTTCAAAATCGGCGATTATGTCGACATCAAGGTAAACGGCTCACAAAGGTTTGCTCCACAAGTTCTATCATGGCTGCACCAATCGCGTTTGGAACGTCACCAAACGCGTCGTCGGCGTTGAAGTTAACATGCAGGTTGGCAACAGAGATTGTGGAGGGGAGGCTCGAATTGCTCAATTTCATGCTGGAGCCACAAATCCACCGCTGGATTTGACGACATCGAGTATATTAGGGCGACATAATTTGACGTAATTGTCGAAAAAGACGTCATCTTCGAATTTGTGGGATGGGGTTTCGGTTCTTGAGGAGTGGATGCAGGTAGTTGCCATGGCGGACGCAGGGCTCTTCTTGAAAAAAGAAACAAAGAAGGAAGAAGACGAAGAATAGACGCGATTTGTATTTCTACGCCCTAATGCGATTTCCGTTTTTGAGACCAAAACACTGTCGTTTTACTCATTAAAACGCCACCTAGATTAACTTTTGACACGTCAAAACTATTTCATTCAAAAAATAGTGCTACATTAATTAAAATTTCATGTTAGATTGAATTGGTTGCCGGAAAAAAATCGTTGTGGTAAAAATCATGACAAATTCAAAAATTGATATATTGTCATACCAAATTTTGAATTTATGTGCAATTCAAGAATTGGCTAAAAATTATTGTATTTAAAGGGCAATTATCCTAAAATTAGCGATAGTTAATGGTAAGGGTCAGAGAAGGCATATATCTCGATATTAGCTAACGTTAAGGGTGTATTTGTACCCTAAAGGGCTTAAATATATTTTGGAGTAAATATGAAGGGTTTATTTGACCCTTTTTCTTATATGCAAAATTTCATTTCCTTGTATTAGTTTAATCATACAATTATTAATTAGGGTCCCATACATTTGACTTAAGATTTATAATTATTTTTTAACATTTAATGTTTTTTAATTAATTGATTATTAGACAAAGTAAATGAAGGAAGCAGCGTCCAACATAAAGAAAGCAAATAACATATAAAGGCGAAATCAAAATTCAATAAATAGATATATTATATATATGATAATAATCGGAAACAGAGCCCACTAACTATATGTCACGACATACAAAACAAGGACACAAGTAAATACAAAAAACAAACTACATAATTAATAAATAATCAGCAAAATCCGAATAACTTGTTTCTGGCATGCAAATCAAGGCGATTTCGACATTTCGGGCAACGTGGGCTTCGGCAGTTCTGGAAACTTGGGAAGCTCGGGTTTCGGCAATTCTGGCATCTCTGGTTTTGGCAAAATTGGAATTTCAGGTTTAGGTAAAATAGGCAGTTCTGGAATTTCGAGTTTTGGTAAAGTCGGAATTTCGGGCTTTGACATTTCTGGAACAACAGGTTTTGGCAATTCCGGAATAACGGGCTTTGGCATAGTTGGAATCTCGGGCTTTGGCAATTCCGGAATCACAGGTTTTGGCATAGTTGGAATCTCGAACTTTGGCAATTCCGGAATAACTGGCTTTGGCAAAATCGGGATTTCCGGCAGGGGAATCGGGGATTCGAGGAGGTGGCGGGCCTCGATGATTGATGAGAAGGCAACGATTAAGAGCAAGATTAAGAAGGAAGAAGAGCTAGGGTTATGGTTTGCCGCCATATCGTTTTAATTTGATCGGATTTTGTGAGGAAGAGAGATGTATTAATAGATCAAGATTCTTGTGTGTTTAAAGTGATGAGTGATGGATGCATTTTATATAGAGGGTGAGACGTGAACAAGTGTGAAAATATATAAGTTTGCTTGGTGGGAAAATTGAGCGAGTTAGTTCAACTTCCAACTCTGCCATATTAATTATGAT
Source organism: Monilaria moniliformis (assembly GCA_034509125.1). Lineage (NCBI taxonomy): Eukaryota > Viridiplantae > Streptophyta > Magnoliopsida > Caryophyllales > Aizoaceae > Monilaria > Monilaria moniliformis. The sequence continues at coordinate 4,919 of JAYDZE010001788.1, forward strand.
TAATTATATTGCTTATTGTCTTGTCACAGTTTTAATCACTAACTAGATTTATTAGCTTTATGGTTTGGTGTAATTTTTTCTAGTAGCGTCATAGAAATTATCATCCAAGTGATTACATATAAATGGAAAGAACTTGCACAGACCTTCATTCATATTTGGTATATATAGACAACAATTTTAGTGTTGTACTTAGTTCGTTTAATTAATGTAAAGAAATTAAATTTATATAAAATTTCGAGGTTATTGAAGAAGTCCTACAAGTAATCAGTTGGAACTTCTATTTAAAATAAGTCGCACAAAAGTGGGAAGTAAATTGTTATAGTTATATATTCCATTAATTAATGAATTAAATTGCACATATTAGGTTAGTTTATATTGGTTCATATATATACAGTTCTTGTGTCCAATTCATATATAGCTTTGTACCCAAAGCATTAATAAAGAATAATGAAGGAAAAAAATATATAATATATAGTCTTTTAAGAAGAACATATAATAGTCTTTTAGAGCTTAGTTAATACTAGTATACAAATAGTAGTTAAAGTTTCAAATATATAAAATTTTTATTATTCTTAGCATGCCTTAATAATTTAAAACTTGAAGATAGTTAATTCAAATCAAAGGTTTACGTAAATATAAAGGATCACACGAACTGAAAAATTTTGCGTGATAATCACGAAAAATCATTCTTCGTGCGATCATGTGTGGCATATTTAATTTTGGCATGAACATGAAGTGGAGTTTAGGTAATATTATTTGATGATGTGGAATATAATTAATAGAAAAGTTAACAATATTGATATATTCGTTAATAAAGAATCAAACGATATGGATTATAAAACTAGAATAATATAATAAAAACGAAAAAAAAATTGTTGAAGGACCTATAGAAAAAAAAAATCGATGTATAAGGACCTCTAAATGTATTTTAATTTGGCTTAATCTAATACACAATTTTTTGTGCCGAAAGATGGTCCGTACAATTAATACAAAATCAATAGTTTATAGTTAAAAAATCATTTTTGACATTTCAAGATATAATTGATAGTACAAAAATGTATCTGGTGACGTGTCCCCTAATTTATTACTAGCTAAAACTTAGTACATTATGTTCACAATAGGAATCATTTTTCTTTCTCTATCCTAAATCACGTTACATCTACTGATATGTAATAGTGATAGGAATTAACACAAAATTATTAAACATAGAATAAGAAATACAACCGAACTCTCAAAATCATTGTTCCGAGTCTTCCCCATTAAGCAGTGAATGAAAGGGCGCCGCCGTAGGCTGCTGCATGATAGAGCTAAAATCCACATAGATATCTTCATTGTAGCTGCAGTAATCATTCGATTCAAACAATGTTTGCTCATCTTCAACCACTGCGTTTTGCGGCGGGGGAGGGGAAGGGTACTCCGCCGCCATGTTCATTTCCATCAGTTCTTTGAACTTGGAAGATTGCAGCAGCAGGCCTAGCGCGGTAGTGGCCGTCGCTGGCCGTGGCTGAGATATGGTGGCGTTGGGAGGTTGGTGGAGGGGTGGTAGGGAGGCGGAGCCGCCGGAGTCATGGATGGAGCATGAGCCAATGTTGGGGTTGGTGGAGGTGGAGGTGGAGGTGGAGGCCGCAGTGGCGGTGGTGTTAGGTTTTAACCATTTTATATAGCGGCTGAGATCAAAGTTGGTGACGGCGTTGAGTCCACGGTATTCTATGGCTGCCATGTCGTATGCTATTGCAGCCTCTTCTTGTGTAGCTACAAGAACAAGTTGGACATTCAATTTGAATGATTATCGACAAAATATAATATTGTTACATTTTTTTATTATTCATTCATAAACTGGAATTCGGCAGATGTTTTTTTTCCTTTTTTATTTATAGAAAATAATTTCTTTTTTGATATAAAAACTATCAGATATTATGATAACGTTTGTTATCAGACTCAATAATCTCAACTAGAGGGTTCAATAGTGCCCGACCTATTTAGAGTTTTTAGTCAAATCGGACCACAATATTGTCATTGACTCATGGGTAGTCCTATCCATCCAACCTAGCATGAGCCCACCGAGCCAAGGAGGAAAAATGAGCCGAATATGGCCTAGTCGAAAATTTTCAATTAAGTTAATATGCACAAAAAATTCGGGTCGGACCCACTAGCCCGATCCGAGCCCATGGACCATATGGGCATTTCAAATTGGGTTGGGTCAGACCATCTTGTCAGTCTTATTAGGACCAAGTTTATTTTGACTAGCTAGCTAATGCATGCATGAACTAACGTATTAGACAGTAATTCTTTCATTTCTTTGTTGAATGATGAATGAAATGTGAGAGTTTGGATTGATATTTACCATAAGTTCCAAGGTAGAGGTACTTATTTCCAAAAACTCTTCCAATTCGAGCTTCCCATCTTCCATTATGATGATGTCTGAAATTGCCACAAACATATTAATATTTCAAATTAAAGAGGCTATAAGATTAATTAATTAAGTGTGCAAATATATATTACCTGGCAACTCCTCTATACTTAGAGACTCCCCTAGAAAATCCACTACTTTTCCTGTAATTTTAACAAAATATTATTTGTATATAAATTTACTTTTATTTTTGTATTATTTAACAGTAATGTAGACGAACCTTCTCAATGATCCAATGTATTCTTCTCTGGATTGACGCTCCATTTCTATTATCTCTTTCTCATAAGTCGCTACCTACATTATCATGAAAATACTTTTAAAAAAACTATAAAAAAACAGGTTTAATTCTTTGTATGTGAAGAATTAATTAATATTTTCAAGAGGGATATTAATTAATTAACCGGAAAATTGAGAATGGTATCTCGACCCCAATACTTAAGTGCAGCCAAATCATAAGATCGAGCAGCAGCCCCTTCATCATCATAAGCACCTAATTAATCAACAATACATCAATTAATCAAATGCAAGCATTTCTCAAACAGAAAATTTTTTAAAAAAAAATCACCAATTAATCTTGAAATAACATTATTAACATACCAAGATAGACTGCATTTGGCACCAAGATTCCATCGAAAAACCACCACACCACAAAAAGGGCATCAAGAAATTAGAAACCAAATATCATCATATGCAAAAGTTGCTAATAATGATCATTAAATAGCTTTAATAACTATAATCAAGAAATTAGAAATAATTTAGCTAACCTTGTCTTCCCTTCTTATTCTGCCCCTCGTTCCAACAATTCTTGTCCCACAAATGTGCTTCATATCGACCAGTCCAACGATGCCTAAAATAAGCAACAACAAAGAATTAACCTTTGATCAAACATTTATGTCAAATCAAAACCATGAACACAATAATGTGCATGCATATATGGAGAGAGTAGTCTTGTGTCAGACTGTCCAATGGGTCAGAGCTATCAGAGGTACGAATATTCAAATCCAATATAAATGTACAATCATATATAAGCTTGGATATGATATATAAGTACCACCTAACCAGATCTCGACCTTTCAGACAGTTTGACACGAACTTTCTTGATATTAAAAGAACCTTGTTACACCGCGATAGATGGAGCTGCGCTTAGGTGGAGAGTCTCTAGGAATGGTTTTCCTCGTGCGTTTGGGCTTCATTGCGACAGGATTGGCGCCATTCACAACATTTAAACTAGTAGTGTTATTTCTATTGTTGTTGGAATTCCGCTGCAGTGATAATTTCGCCATGAAAAAGAAAATGGTTGTATCAAGAAATGGAGATGGTTAAAACTTAATGAACTATAACCAAGTCTTGGATTGAAGGCGCTTTTAAACAAGTGAGGAATTTTGAAGTGGAAATTGAAAGGATTTGCAGAGCTGGCAGTGTAGAGAATTAAGTGCCGGCATTAATTGGTTTAAATTGCCGTCTAAAACGGCAAATAAACTACAATTAATTAATTATAGCTGGATTATCCAGTTAATTAATCTACTTAAATACTTGTACAAAATCCCAAATTTCTTCAGCTAACTATATTGCCAATTCACAGTATTTTAGTAACTGAAACCATGTTGAGGCATACGCCGACACAGTAAGTTATTAAGAATGGGAAAGGGGTTTAAGCTCCTTACAAAGCCAATGTTTCGAAGATCGGAAGTTTGAGGATTTCAGTCTCTACCAACATTTTAATCTGGGTCTGCCACTGTGTTGAGGTGCATATACATTTAGCAGTCACAAACAAAATATGTGTTGAGGTGCATATATACATTTAGCAGTCACAAACAAAATATGAGATGAAATAAAGTAGAATGATAGTTGCAGAGATGAATTTATGTACAATTAATTATAAGTTGGTTATTAGTTTAGAATTACGGAGAATAATATATATTTGTGTGAGTTCGTATGTTATTATATGAAAGTACTTGTAAATGTATTACAGGTCTGGATAATTTAATTTTTTTTAGAGTTATGTAATTTGCCACTTGAACTAGCTTTGAGACGATACTGGATATTTTACATGTTTTTTAACCTAATAATTTTTCTAAACACGACTGTTTAATTTTAGTTAATTACTATAATACATTACTGACATTTGAAGCTTGGATATATGGCGAATTGGCTATACCGCAATTTTAATTTTTGAAAATATCTTGAAACATTCGGAGGATCCTATATATATATATAGGGAGTGGTTCAAATGAGTCCATATATGTATTGGTATAAAATATGAATCATTTTCAGGTCTTGAATCATGAAATTTAAGATGGGTTCATCACTTTGCTGATTGAAGTTCGTGATCCAAAATTCAAATCTCACATGTATTGAAAATTTTATTTATTTGAATTCATAATATTTTATAACATATTCATAGTGTTTACTCGAAACTTAATTTATAGATAGAATCATTAATACCACTCCCTATATATATATATTGAGTAAACAATAGTTAAGAATTGAGCATGGGCAAATCTGCCATATACAACAAAAAATTGGGACGAAAATGGAGGTTAAGGATGATTTTGTTCAAGGCTCAAGTGAGAGAGACAGAAACGGATGCTACAAAATATTGAAGAAAGACAAAAATAATATAGTTATTGGGGGTTGTTGTTAATATCAATACAATTGGTTTTATTAGCTGCTTTTTTGAAAATTTAGCTTAGATTATCCTCAAAATCGATCCTATAGCTGCCTTTTGCACTCACCATCCTTAGATATTCCAATTTCACAGTTAAGTCCCTGATTCACAATCTCTTTTATTACATAAACCCTTAATCTATTATAACTCCTTTAGCATGTTTATTCTTATAAATCTATTTATTTATTTCATATTTGTTATTAAAATGACATACTTATATTCACTTCATAACTGCTTACCCTATCAGATATGTATATTTGTGGTGCACTCACCTTACTTTTATGAAAAAGTAAAATATATGATGATGTATAGGAAATTAAGAAAGTGTTGTCGATGCAAGCTAAAATTAGCTTCTAAAATATAATTAATATCCCTATGTCTATTAAAAAATAGTTTTGTTAGTAGAAGACACGAGTTTTAATGTGCAATTGGTAAAGTAAGATAGATGAAGAGAAAAAATGGTTGGAGAGATAAAAAATGATTGGTAAAAGTAAGAGAAAGAAGAAAAAAAATTGTTAAAGAGAGAAAAAAGTGATGGGTTTTAGTGGTGTAAGTTGTAAATAAGTTGATAGTTAGAGGTATTGTGTTTTGTGAAAAAATTTCTAAAAATAAAATGAGAGTAATTTTGGTGGACGGACTAATATAAAAAAACAAGACTATTTTTAATGGACGGATGAAGTAGAAAATTAAATGTATATTTGAAATGAAATATTTCTAAAAGAAAATGAACTTCGATTCAAAGACTAGTTTGCTCCTTTTGAGAAAGTTGGGGGTCAAACTGCTATTTATCTATTTCTCTTCAGCCGAATAAATAAAAAAACAATTGTAAAAGTCCCTTTTTCTCATTATCTTAGTTAATCAATCCGTACAAACATTCCAACGCACACTTTGTAGCAATCACAATCTCTCTCTCTCTCTCTCTCTCTCTCTCTATATATATATATATATATGAGATACTGTTTGGTTGATGTATATATCATTTTGATGTTTTGCTACTCACGTACTCGTGATTTAAGATTAAATCAATTTCTGATTAATCAAAAGTACTAATCTGGAATTGAAACCCATTAAGCTGCTGGTACAGCTCTTAAAGAAACAGTACCCTCGGTTTTGGGTTGGGCCCAATAAAATATCGAGTCGGTCAAGTCAAGTTGGGTTAAGTCGTAATTTTCTATCTTTTTAGCCCACGAGAGGTCCTTTTTTTAACCAAAATATTCCGAAACTATGGTATCTAATGTTTTAAAATTATAGTTTCTTTTATAAATGTTAATCATGGTGTATTATATAATAATAAACTTTTATTTTATAATAAATATTATTAAAATAATAAAATTATTAGTGGGACTTCGTGGTGTACAAAAGATTATGGGACATGGGGATCGGGTCCGCCCAACCAATTCCTTTTAGCTCACGCTGAGACGATGCTTTTTTAAGTAGTTGATTTCAGTTCGACCTGAAAGTTTGATAGCTCTAACTTTTGGTACAGTAACGCAAGGGGGTTTTGGGCTTGAATTCTTCGACAGTAAGGTGATGAGCATTGTGGGATAAGCTTATGAATATTTTTGCATATGGGAAAAACTCGTATTCACATACAAGATTATGAATATGCATAGCTAAAATTACTATATAATTAAAATATAGAGTGAGGTTTAGGTACATGATATATACCAATCTTTTAATATTAAATTGGAAAAATGTCTCAATTGAATCCAACAAATATTTTTTTAATTAAGTCCTTGTGTTATTTGCCTATCTTGTGACGTTTACGAATTATTCCACAATAATGAAATTTGCTCAGAATATATAAAACTCATGGATAACGGCCGCAAGTTTCATTTCTTACTAAAAATAATAAAAATAAAAAATAATAAATAAAGTGGAAATATTAGCTGAGAAACTTAACATGGGGATTACATAAAACAATGATTTTTTAAATAATAATTTCGCCAACATATAAAGTCTAGCTACAATGAATTTGGGGAAAAAAAGTGCCAAGTGGTCAAATAATTTTTTAGAGGATGTTTACTTTTTTAGTTTTTATGATTAATAAAATAAAGAATTGACTAATTTCTCATTATTTGATTTTCATTTTCATTTTAAATATTTACAAAGTAGTTTGACCTTTGAGAACGAGTTGCAAATATAGCTGATGGGTCTAACACACACGCTGTTTTTAATTTAGGGAAGAAGCTTTCCAATATTTACTTTCACATAAAAATCTAAATATCAAATAAAACGTGCACTATTGAAAAATTTGACTTATATTCAAAGAGGTGTGACTTGTGAGATTCAATTAAATAAAGTGGCTGGTGGCGTAATGAGTTTTCTTGTTGGTATGACTGCTGTTCATTTTCAAATGGACTGCATCTGTCTCAAGCTGGCAATTCATTATGACTATATGGCTTTGGTTGGTGTTCTTGGGCGGAGCAATGACCACCTTGATCTTCAGCACCGTCTCCCACCTCGCGGCGGTTCTAGTACTTCTTCTCGCCCCTGGACTACGTGGGCATTCCGTGATGGTCGTCTGCTCCTTCGCTCCCATAGACTAGGTAAGGTCCCATTTATTAAACGGTACTTAATTAGTGAAGGAGAGTCCAATCAAATCCTATTGAGATTCAATCATAAAACTAATTAGTAATAGGAAGAGTAGCTTACTAGTTATTGAAGTTGATTTCTTTGATTTCATAATATTGATGTGAGACAATTCACATGTGTATATATAATAAGTCCCCTCACATGTGAGTCTTTTTTTGTTAATATTTTTTAACAGGATCACCCATGCCCCGTCACTTCTGACAACCCATTCAGCTCGAGCATGAGGCATGCTCTGATACTATGTTGTAAAATAGAATTGTAATGCGCAAAAATAAATAAACACGGAAATGACTTAAGAACTATATTGTATTAGACTTAGATGATTCTACTCTATTATATTTTAACTATTTATAGGAGCAATTCTTATAATAATTATAGTGTGTAAATCAATACAAATCAATTTATTTAATTTATGATCTTTTCCTTTCTTGACTTGATCTCTTCTCAATTATTCTCTCATAAAGTTGAGTACATGAGATTTCTGAGAAAGTTAAGTATCGGAGATTTCTGATATTTAACTTACACCGATCTTCAATTTGAGCACAAATCTTCTCTTCGATACTTCCTGTACCTCTCCTCCATCACATTAGTGGCCATTCTGATCGTGGTCACTCTGCTGGCCCCTTCTCTCTCTACGGGCGTTTCAGGTCCTTCAGGCGTGATTCCGGCCACCCACGGCGTGGTCCTCCACTACTGGGATCTCTTTGTTATGAGATTGTGATAACTATGATCCCTGAGAGCATTTCACATTGTGGGTCATAGCCATCAGATTTTCCACGTGCTCGTTGTCGCCGCCGCCTTGGCTACAGCGCCGCCAGTTGTGAGAAAATGAAGCACGTATATTAAGGAAACTGATTTCTCATTCAAATTTCGGTTGGCTGTTGCTTTGTTTTGCTTGGTGATACACTTCTCTGCCCCTCGTACAACTGTACAAGTAGTGTTTTTAGGGTTTTAATTCAAGAGGCAACCATGGTCCATCCAGAATAGAATTAATAAAATTGAATTAAAATTGAATTAAAATTGATCAACTTTAATTGAATTAGAGTAACAAGTTTTTGCTTAAATTCAATTACATTAGGGTTGTAACACGTGTGCATCATGATTTGAAGTCCATGAATTAATATTTTTAAGTTCCAAGCAACATCTTTAATATATTTACTTATATTTTATTTAATATTGAGTAATTTAAATAATTTAAATTAATAGTTCAAAGCAACCTTAAAAAATGGTAAATCACGATTATATTTATCAAATTTTATGTATATCAAAATTTAGAGGATCAAGAAATTGGAAACTTGAGATGGAATTTAAAAAAAAAAACTTATATATAAATTTCATATTGATATTGAACTTTAATTTTAATAATATATTATTTTTATTCTTTAATTTTATTGACATATCGATTCTTTTTCTTTCTTTATAGTGGTTATAGCAATTTTTCAGATTTCTTTTTTTTTTGAAGAAGCAATTTTTCAGATTTCTATTAGATATTATTTAAGAGAGATTTTTTACTATTGAATTTTATAGTTGTACATGTTTGTTATATATATAATTTTTATCAATTATAAATTTTACAATGTAAATAAAATTAATGGATATGTATCACACTCTTAACTTTATGATACTGAATAACTCAATATGAGAATAGTGATTATACAATGATAAAATTTATCAACAAAACAATACACATGATTGGATAAAAAAATTATAATATATTTAAATATGAATGAATGCCTAATTTTCAAACTGTATAGCTACAAACATTCACTTTATAATATATATAATGATTTTACATAGATCATTAGATATACTGAGATTAATTTAGATATAAATAAAAAGTTTTTATTGCCTCAAAAAAAATTACAACAAAAATTAAAATAAACCTATTCATTCATGTTGATGATATATGATACAAAATAGATTAAAATTACATGCAAATCATTAATAGCATTATGCTCACTAATATTTTAGTTAAATATTACATAAATAAATGAATAAGCAAATAACAGTAGGTTAATATAATACACACAAAAGTGTAATTTTGCTATCATTTATTTTAGTATGAGAAAACAAATAAAGTTATTTCAAATTTTCTAAAAAATGTCATTTTGAATCTACTATTAAGTGATTCAATAATTACTAATTTGTAAAAAAATGAGGTTATTGATGCATTTAAATAAATAAATAAAATACATAATAAGCGAAATGGTCAATTATCAAACTAAAATATAACAAATATGTTAATTATTAACGTAATTAAATATATATGAAAAAACCTATAAATTATAAGTAAATAAAAAAGATCATAATTAATATACAATGTCAATTAACTAATTTTTTTAAAAATTATATAACGTAGTTGTTAAATAACATATTGCCAAATTAAAAAATAATTTTTGAAGAGAAACTATAATATTTTATAAGATGTAATAATTTAGATGTCGGATTTTCCATCTCATATTCATAGATATTGTACATCCCGACTTGAAATTGAAAAGAACGTAAAGTACAATGACCAAATTATAATTAAATAGATAGATACAATATCTATATAAACTAAACCAAGTACAAAAAAAAATATGTGTGTTTTGATCCGAAAAGGACAAAACAAGATTAGAGGCACCCAATCCAGGCTCCCTCATTCTATCCATATTTCATACCCACAAAACAATTCTCTCAACAACAAGACCCCATCTTTCTTTGGCACACATGGCAACTGCCACAATGGCTGCCATCTTTTCTTTCCGCCTCACACCGCTTGCTCCGCACAGCACAACAGTCCCATCTACACCGCTACTCACGAAACGCGCCTTGTCCCTCAATCTCAGTTCCTCCCGCTCCATTTGCGGCCTCCGCCCCCTCGTTTTCACCCCAACCCTCAATACCTCCAGCACAGTTCGAAGAAATCCACAACCGCTCACGGTGGTGTGTGCGAAAGGCTACAAAATGAAGACCCACAAGGTAAATTTTGTGCTGGGTGATGTGGGCTAGGAAGTTTTTGATCTTGACGTCGTTTGAATTGGGAATTTTAGGCTTCGGCTAAGCGGTTTCGCGTGACGGGGAGCGGGAAGATAATGAGGAGGAGAGCAGGGAAGCAGCATTTGCTTAGGAAGAAGAATACCAAGAGGAGATTGAGACTCTCTAAATCGGTTAGTGGTTTTTAAACTCATTTTCTTGCTGTAGATTGATTTGTGCAGTTGTTATTCTGTTTTTATGTAAGCATTGTGGTGGTAGTAGCTGAAACCATCTCTAGCAAATATTGAAATGAATGTAGGTTGGGATTGAGTTGGATTGTGAATTAGCTGATTGGGTTTCAAGAAACAGAATTGTGGGCTTGAAATAGCTTCTGTTGTGTTTCTTAGAGGTTTGTTTAGTGGAATTGGGGTTTTGGCTTCGACATGCTCTACGAGCAAGGAAAAATGGGCGTGGAAAGTTGTCTGTCAAGTATTTGTCGATTGACATGTGATTTGTTTGGATAGTATCATCGTTCTTATAGTGTCCGTAACTAAGCTAGAGCCCAGAGGTCTGCTGAGTAGAGTTATCTTTGTTGGTTTGATACTGAGTAAGTAGGGAATGAAGAAAAGCATGTCTAGATTGTGATTGTCTATTCAAAAGTTTCAATTAATCTCTCATCTCCGACTTTCCATATTAGCAACATGTTGTACCTGCACAAGATAACATCATTGAAGCATCCGTGACATGTATTAGTGATGATGGAATAGGGGATCGAACACTGTTTGCATTTGGAGTATGATTGATCAAGAAGGGGTAGGATGAGTTGGTTGTTGAATGGTTCTATAACATTTGAATGGAAGGGGCTTATAATTGTTCAAGATTTTCATAAACTAGTTGAGATTGTGGGAGATTTTAGAGCTTCATGCAGACTTATTGCAGGAAAAAAGTAGTTGAATAGGAATGAGTGTCTACTTTTTCCTCTGAAATTTGTGAAAAGGTCCAGTGCCATAAATTAGATTTTCGTCATGAACTATATGCACACACAGTAACTCGTGTGTTGCTACGTAAAACTCAAGAAATATTCTTTATCCCTGCAGAGTATAACTTAGTGCCTACTTTGTACAAAACGAATGCAGAAATGAAGTGTTGGTATTCTCTTCGACTAAAGTGAAGGGCATGCACTAGTCCTTTCTCCATTGTCCTCAACTATTGTAGAGTCATATATTTCATTTTAGCTTTAGCACATTGCTTGTTACCATTTGGTTATGGTGGTTTGTGATCAAACACGTTTGCTCAAACGGGATCTGCAATGTAGTTTCTAGAGCCTAATCCAGAATTGATCTTAATATGATTCATTTAGTTGGCATAATTTCCCGGTGCCTATGCTCCAATATGGTAAGTGGCCGTGAGGCGTAACAAGTCCTTTGTTATATGCTCTTTCATACCAATTTTTGGGTACATTCTCTCCTTTTTTTGACAACATGCTCACTAACGAACAACTATGTGCTTGTTTTTACAGATCCAAGTAGATCGCAGCGATTACAACAATGTGATAGGCGCCTTGCCATATTTGAAAGTAAACCGAGCCAACTGAAGCTGATGGATTTTGTCACGTGTAGAGAGCTTCCTGTTTCAGTGCACTCTTCAAAGTAGCCTTCGTCTTTTGCCAATTGAAAATATTTCTGTATCATTTCCTATTTCCAGTAAATTTGTTAAGAGCATCACTTTTTAGCTTTGATTATTTCGCTGAGATTATAGCTTTGTTGTGTAGAATCTTTGATTGTTAAGTTTCATGTGTTACGAAATAAGCACAAAAATAATCCTACACTTATTAGGATTCTGCCCAAACTTACCAAACGCCCATACAAGCACACTGGGCATTCATTGGAATGAAACACGAGATGTAACATGAATATATAATGAAATGAATCAAGATTAAGCCATCAAGATATTGCTTTACGAGTTGCAGCTCTTCATGAGCACTCCAACTAAAACGAGAACCATAAAGAGAGGTCGTAAAAGATGAAAATTTATAATATATTTACAAGAGTTGCAAAGTCTATTTACAAAGAGATTGGATTGGATTGGATTGATTCTCATCTTTAGAGAAGGGACCAAGTCATACTCTCACTAAAAAGTTCAGTAGCACAACTTATGAAATATTTACACTTGGTCTCTCCCATCACATCTATCTGCAACAAGATCAGGAAAGAGGGGAAAGTACCACGGTATCAGGTAGCATGGCTACGGTCACTACAAAGTATTCACACCCATTGGGAAGACCATAGGGGTTGGGAATCGAACCTTGATCTAGAGTCGACTGGTTGCCTCCACTCTCGGAGGAGGTCAGTGTATCCCTACTATCATCAGCTTGATCTAGGGTTGGCGGAGGAGGCTTCACCACCCGTTGTTCGATATGCACCACCTGCCCTAAAATGTAGCTCGGATTTCGGGAAGCATTTTCAGTGAATAACGCGACAGATTCAGCTGAAAGAAAATAGTAAGGGCAGCTACGGTTGATGGCCTCATAATGCCCGGATGAGTTGAGGATGAAGGCAGCGAGCTCGTGGACTTCTAAACGATCTAAACAAATCTTTTCTTTGTTTGTCTGTGACAAGAATATTGATGTCTAAATAAAATGATCTTGTAATGAAATGATGAGGAGAAACGGAACATAGAATAGCTACCTGCTTTTCCAAATGATGCTTCAAATAGAGTGTGTTAACCAAAGCTTTTTTCTCTTCTAGCTCTTTGTTAAGCTGCTTATTTGCAGCTTCAGCTACCGTGGATCTTTCTAGGAATTCTGCATGTTGTCTCGACAAAAGACCAACCTTATCGGCAAGCGTCTGAATGCATTCACAGAACTCAGAAGCACTATCATCACCGACCTCACTCAAAGAACTGAGAATTTACAAATAGTGATCATCGCTCATTAGAATAAAAAATCAAGAACTCCATGGAAGGAAAGGGAAGGAGAGAAATTCAAAGTAGCATGTTAAAAGTTGTGTGCGTTTATGCTGAAAAAAAAGAACGCAAGGATTCATGTAAGGACGTAGCGGCGCGGACGGCATAAAAGTAACAATTATCGTGAAGAAAAGCGACAATTATCATGAAGAACAATGACATTTATTCTTTTATTCTCTAACTAGAAAGTAACAATTACTATGAAGGGGGTGATAATGTCATATCTGTGTGCATCGTAAGGACGTCCTCATAGGAATCCACCACAAAAAAGAATACTAACCTAGATAAAGACTGCGATAGAGCATGTAAAGAGTCGGCAAACGCAGCCACCTCGACCGATGAAACGCAGCTTCTCAGTCTTTCAAAGAAACCACACATTTTGACCGCAGTTGCACGCAACGCGTTGTACTCCGAGGCTCTGCAATCAACTGCGCAAAGATGTGTTTGAGCTTCCTCTCTGGCCTCATGCAAGCAATTCTCCAAATGAGCACATTTCATCTGTAATACAAGAAGCACAACGTTTTTCGTGACTGCCTAAAGCAACAGTTCAGTACACACATTATGCAAAGATGAAGAACATAACTAGTCAGTAGTCACACTACCTTACGCGAAGCCCAGAAAATGAAGGCTCGCACTTTCAAGTTAGTAATGTACCTGAGATTCATCGAGTAGCTCCCGACTGGCATCCAAATCACCCCCAAGTCTGGAAATTTCATAAGTTAATGCTCGAATCTTGGCTTTTGCATTGTCTAATTGACTTGATTTCTCTGCTAGCGCATTTTGCAGCTCCGCCCCATCCAAATCTGGTGTAATCGGCTGAGACATGCTGACAGCCATATTACTCGAAGTGATGCTCGTCCCAGCATCCGACTGTGGTGTTGTCATCTTATCTTTATCACGAAGATGCCCTTTGTCACGGTGTAGATCTAGCATCGATGTATCCAGCTGAGAATTCAACATACTAGAGAAATCAGTCATATTATCATCCAACCCTTCTTGTGACTTATCATGTTCCGATAAAATCCCGGATTTTGAAGTGCTAGATGCACACAACACCTCCTCCACTGCTCGGTGCATGTGAACGGATTCAAACCCCGACACCTCTGACTTGTTATCATCGGTCTTTGTAGTTGAAACCGTCGAATTAGGCTCATCCTCACCTTGCATATGCTGATTAGATAGCCTCTGCTCCAATTCTTGAATCCGTTTCTCATAGGATTCACACTGCTTCTGCTTCGCCTTCAGCATCGATTGGAGGTGTTTTCCGTATTCATCTTTCAGATTTAATGCTTCAGAAGTCTTCTCTGCCGCGTTTTTCAGTAGATTATCTTGTTTACTTTCATCGAGCGATTCATAATCAAGCTCCACACTCATGGAACATATTAGGGCAACTTTCGAAGCAAGTTCAGCTTTCAGCTTTGCATTCTCGACTTCCATCTTGCTAGTACCCGCGAACTCAACCAACTCCGACTCCTCAAGCACT
The DNA here is from genome assembly GCA_034509125.1 of Monilaria moniliformis. Taxonomy (NCBI): domain Eukaryota; kingdom Viridiplantae; phylum Streptophyta; class Magnoliopsida; order Caryophyllales; family Aizoaceae; genus Monilaria; species Monilaria moniliformis. The sequence goes on from JAYDZE010001788.1 coordinate 19,994, forward strand.
TCCCTGTAATCATACTTTTCAAGGTAGCCCATTACCCCTTCTGCTTCAGCCGCCCGATAACTTTCATCAGACATGGACAACGAGCTCTTGAGAGTCCCATACTTCTCACTCTTCGAGAAGAGCCCTAGCAAGGATTCGGGAGCATAACACTCTAAATCTACAAGGTCTATGTCGAGCAAATTAGAGTCGAAAGGAGCCACATTTACGTGACAAGTATTCGGTGTGTCGTACAATCCCATAGATGCTAAAATATCTCGAGGGATGAAAGTAGAATGCGCTCTAAGGAACTCCTCACGTCTCCTAACCTCAATATTCCTCTCCGTAGCAAGTTTTTCAGCCAACTGACCCGCCTTGCCCATGTAGATCTTCATCGCTGCTTTTCTCCTCACAACTTCAGCAAGACACGCTCTGTACGCAGGAGTAATTCCATGAACCACTTTTAATTGCTCAAACTGGTCGTCTTGGCGCTTTAAAGCCTCATGGAACACAGAAAATTTGTAACGTACGTCCTTAATCTTGTGCTGGATGTATGCAATTTTTTGCATAAAACTGTGCACAAAGATATTCATCTCATTCTTTTTATCCCTGCAGAAATCAAGCAAACTGGAAATTGCGCCCTCGCATGCCTGCATCCTCGGAAGATAATTTTTGTCGTGGCTATCATACATAGGCCCCAATGCCGAGACTGCATCATGAGGACGCAGTGAAGATGACATTTGGCAGGAAAGACAGTCGTCCACGAGCTTCTTCACAGTATTTACATCTTTACTGCATTAAGAGAGATTTTAATGTTCATTAGATAATTCCCCTCTTCAAGAAGCTGCCATAACAAAGAAATTACATAGAAGCAGAAAAATAAAATAAAAAATGATGATGATGATGATGATGTCTATGGATGCCATGCAGAATCCACAATGTTCCGAATATTGCACGTGCCACCCAGAGGACTATATAAGTTTCTACGTTTTTCATAGTTGACAATTCCAAAACAAAACAGTTCTGAAGGCATCTCGACGGTTTCAAAAGGCCAGCAGGGCTTTAATTGCATATTTCCGATTTCGTCAATACTTGTCCATTATGCAAAAACAGTAAAAACAACAGTGATGATAACACCTCATTAGTTTTAGCATGTACTTGTTTCACAAGTCATCTTATAAGGTAACAGCAACTGCTATATTCGTAAGTCCAAACCCCAAACTAGCACGCACTGTATTTTTATGCTGTCACGTACACAGATAGCAGATATACACCAATCAAATATACTTATAATACCAAAAGGATATAAATTTCATTTACGATAAATCTCAGAATAGAAAATTCATGGGGACCTATAAACATCACACACCTTCCACTCATGCAAATCGTCTACTGACCCTCTTCATACTGTATGAATTTAAGCATTACATCCATTATATAGAAAACCTGATTTGAAGTTCAGCCAGGAAAAAGGTCATTTAGTCTGTCGAGTAATAAAAATTAGCTTATGCCTAAATCCAACCACTATCTCTTGAATTTCCTTGCTAACTAGCTAAACACATATTTCAGACCTCGATAACTAATTTCCATTTCCTCTTCACTTTTGTCATGCTTTTTTGCATTTCATGCATTCAATTTTTTTACTGAAGTAGAAAACAAAAGAGCTGAATGAGAAAAGATGACGCTAGAAACAAAGATCTATGCGGTCACAGCCGCTTTCTGCTTTTGCCTACGCTAGAGAGAAACTAGAAAAATAACCAGAAATGTTGTCATCCTAAAGGACAAAAAAGTCGTAACAACAAGTTTGGTCCGGTTATCCAGGTGATTCTCAGTCATAAGAGTTTTTCATGCATGATAAGGTGATCTTCCGGAAATGGTGTCAAGAAAACCTAATCAGGACCGTGTTGCCTAATGCAGTGTATTACCCAACGATACATTATAATGACAAACATAAAAGGAATAAAAAGATGCGAGCATCATTATTAAGCATAACATCAGACTAGATGCATGCAAGATTGAGCAACGGGGAGGAACCGAGGAAAGAGGCGGACCTTAATGCCTGCATTATGCTCTTCTGCTCAGCGATAATCTGTTGGCGATCTCTTATAGATGACTCCAAGTCTTTGATAAGAAACGAAGCTTTGTCCGAGAATAGATGTTCTGCATTGTTCCTAAGCTCTCCAAATTCAAGTTTAAACTCCGAAACCTTATTCTGAAACTGCTTGTGCAAACTGCTGCAATCCTCCCACGTCTTCTGCAAGCTTTCTTCCTTCACAAAATCCAGCAAGCACTTGCAGTTAGCAGTCTGTAAGGCCGGAAGAACTCTAATAGACCTCAGTTTCTCTTTATTCTTCACAAACGTGGCTAGAAGGTTGGTATGAATACGGTGCTGCTGCGAATAGCATTTCATAAAATCCACGTAGTTCTGATTAATCATCTTATAGAAATGATCCAAATTACCCCTAGCGATCTCCAATGCCTTCTCCTGCACCTTCTGCTCTTCCAAAAGCCTCTCACACATCTCGAATCTTGCTTGAGTACGACTATAAATAGCATGTCCGCGGTGAAAATGATATCTGAACTGCCACTCATACGAAGGCAAGGCCTTGAGAGCCGGGTCAGAAGCATCATCCAGAGCAAGAGAGTTTTGAGAATGAGATGGCAACGGGGGATCAGGAATATCAATGATCTCAACATGCACGGGCTCAGGATACGGTGACTGACTACGCATCCTCGCCTTATTAAACAGAAAGACTTCCCTTTCATCAGACGGAAGGTTGTAAGCTGAGAGGGTTCTATGGGGTTCGAGCTTCGAGTCCAAGCACAGAAGAAGCTGATCACTGAACGGTATACCACATGCCGATTCTAGGAAACTCTGCACTGTCTCAACTAGAGTGTATTTATCACACTCAATCTTATACGACTGCCCATTCTCAGCAACGTGAACCAGGAGCTTGCCCGTCTGAGCAACAGCTTCTGAGACACTAGAACTCATTCTTAGGTCAAACGAGTCCACCACAATAACCCTCAAGATCAAACTACACTGCAGCTAAAACTCAATTCTTCATACTAAGTACTCAACACCTAAAATCTAACAAGTATATTATCAGCAAAATCCTTAACAAGAACCCCAATTTCCTCCAATTTCAACACATGAGATACAAACTGCCCCAGATTTAACTCAACTGAACACAAAACCACACCCAACAAGATATGGCAATATCACCAAAATCAGCAATTTATCCTAATTCAAAACACATGAGATAGAAACTTCCCCAGATTTAACTGGAACTGAAAAGAAAACTCCAATCGGCACCGACTAACCGAAAACAGAAAGGAGCGCAGAATTCAAGGCGACCCACCTAACATGCCATCAGCAAAAAGCCCAAACTTTATCCACAACTGCAATGCACCACCGCAATCAAGCAAACCACCAAAACTAGACCACAGAAATATAAGAAAAAGGAAAATCGCGAAAATAGGTCTTCGCTGCAGACCATTCAACTACCTCAAAAACACGAACTTGCGCAACTAGACGACAAGAGCCAGATACTGATGTCAAAGCAGACGCGAATTTCATCCGTAAATGCAAGAAAAAGAACTTCAACACGAAACCCATGCAGTTTTTTATTCTTTCCTCTTGCGTCTGCGTGAAGACATATACACATACCTATTCCTATATATCTCCACTTTTCTTCTCCTCGCAATGGCGCGGAGAATCGTCTCTGTGGTGAATGATTGATTGCAGTACTGCAATTCTTTCTCTTTTTCTTTTCACATATGTTCTTTTTTCTTTTAGCACTTCCCTTTTTTTTGTGGAGCAATCAGAAAGATAGAAGCTTCAGAAAGAAGCCGAGAGCAACAGAAAAAGTTGGGAACTGAGTCTGGGCGGCAGATGCTGTTGATGTGTGTGAAATCTTCTTGGTCTCCAAGAAAATTGAAGAGAATTTGGAACAACAGGAGACCAAGGGATTTTAGCTGACTTGTTTGATTGTATAATAAATAAATGTATAATGTGAATCACCATTGATTTTCCACATCTTGCTAATCAAAACTTAAGCTTATCATCGTCATTGTTAATTGTTACATGACTGGTAATTCCGACTTTGCCTCCCTCCATTGTTTTTTAAGAAACATTTTTTTTAGAATTAAGAATTTTATTTCTAGAAGACTTTTAATCGTATTAATAAAAAAATGGAACAAGCTTAATTTATTGGACCATATTGAAGTATTATAATATGCAACAAGAATATATAGTATGACTAAAATAATATTTTTATATCATTAAGCTTAAAGAGTTAAAATAATCCAAATATTTAATTCATATGGTAAAAGGTCAAATTGCATTTCTGCATGCAGCGATTATATATCGTCAGAAAATGGAGGATCATCATAGTATTTATTGTAAGAAAAAAATAACAAAATACGATGAGTATAAGAAGTACGTTCTCTAGGGTTGTTAGCGATTATATATCGTCAGAAAATGGATGATCGTCATGATATTTATTGTAAGAAAAAAACAACAAAGTACGACAAGTATAAGAAGTACGTTTTCTATGGTTGTTAATGAATTATATTTACACATGATACCTTCTCTATATCTGTGATATTTTCTTAAGATAATTGTGTCGTTATTCCATCTTAATCATTAGAATAATAATAATAATAAAACATATTTAATTGTAAAAAAAAAAAAGACCAAATCAATTCTCAATCTAGATGACCATTTACTTAAAATTTTGGTTTTTTATTTATTTGGAAAAAAGGATACAAACATGTGTTAGAATTTGAGAGCCAATTATAAAGATTCGCTCAACCTAACAATATGTAAAAGGAAGGTGACCAAAAGAATAAGTAGGCTACATAGATTTTGCTTGTGCTTAAAAGAGTATGTGGACTCGTCGTGGACCATTCACAGCGTTCACATTTTATCATGTCTCTTCATTGGCTAGTCGCATTATTTATTGGTCAATTATCGATTTTAACATTGTATTTGTATGTCATCTAATTTATAAATTAATTGCAAAATGACTTTTAAATTATTGTAATTACATTATAATCTCTCGAATTGTTATAATGATAACATTCTCAAAACTTTTGGTAAAGTTATATATATAATGTTTTCACTAACATTTCGAGTCAAATAACTTCGAATGCATATCAACCTACAACTCATGAAATTATAATATTTTTGTGAAATTTAATTGTTGGTTTTGGAAATTATATAATTACAAAAGGTTGAAAAGTTGTGGTGTAATTACAACGTTTTTAACAGTTATGTTGTAATTGTAAATTTGGTGAAAGATCATCTTAAATTCGACTGTCAACCTCTTATTTATTAGGTCATTGTATTGCTTGACAAAAAATGTCCTTTTTGTCAATTTTATTTCAACTTTTAGGAATTTTATCAATTTTATTTCAAATTTTTGAAAATTATCAATTTTTTCTTAACCTTTAGCAATCATACCAATTTTATCTCGACTTTTGAAACTTATCAATTCTATCACATTTTTTTTTTCAAATTGTGTCAAATTTATCTTCGGAATTTCACTCCAACGGTTGAGTCGTGACATGATATGCTGAAAGATGGCCTATTATTTTACTTCAAAAAATAAAATGTATACGAAGATATCACTTTAATTTTTATTTTTTATAAACAATTATCTAAAAAACGATTGATAAAATTGATACAATTTAAAAAGATTGAGATAAAATTGATACAACGGTCAAAATTTGGGATATAATTAATATTTTTCATAGATTGTGATAGATTTAATAGAATTACTAAAAATCGAAATAGATTTGATTATTAACCCTAATAACAAAATTAGATCATGTAGTGCTAGATAAATAAAATTTACCTAGATGTATGAATTGTTTGGAAACTGCTTGTTAAGTATTTGCATTTATTCATGTTTTCAATTTATATCTTATTAGATCTATCTATAATTCAAAGTAAATATTCCCTTACCTCGCAAAATATTTACGATTTCCAATCTATAATTTTTATTATTATTATCGTTGTTGCTTAAAGTTCTACCTATCAATTGATTTTCGATTTTCAATCTACGAATAATTTCTGGACACGTCAGGATTGTCCTAATACTAGTATGCTATCCAAACAACATCCAATTTAAATAATAACTAAATTCCCAATTTGTTACTATGACTAGTTAGTACATATTATTGCAAATTGTTCTTGGTTGGAGGAATAGTAAAGTTTGAATTGTAATTCTTTTATTTTATTTTTTCTGTTCTATTTGAAATTGCTCATTTATTTTTGACACAATTATTTATGAAAGAGGATTAATTGAATGATTAACTGGTATCCCATCACATGGGTAATGTTAAAAAAGAAATATGGATCCACAGATTTTATCTTAAAATAGAAATGAGATATTTCAAAATGAATAATAAGATATTTTGATTGAGATGGAATAGAGAAAGTACAAGATAAAAGATGGCATTGTTTGACATCCCTAAATAGACATCATCCTCATCCGTTGAAAAGCAAAAGAGGATACCAACACTAATTTGATTTCCCATGTACGCATGTGTTTCATGTTCTAATATTAAAATTCTGAAAGAAAAAAAATTGTTGATGAGGATATTTACAGAATATGATTTTAAACTTAGTAAATGGAACGTAGAAAATGAGAGGTATGTGTAATTTATTGAAAAACATATTAAATTAAATATGTAAAATATATAGGTTAAAACGTAATGTTAAACGAAACATTAAACATATTTATTATTGGGTAGTGATAAATTTACATAATATGTATATACATAATTGGATATTTTGGGTATTTTATATATAAAATCGGTTCACAAATATTAATTAATTTAAAATAAATTAGTGTATTACATACTTACCCTTTTACAGTAATTTAGGAATATATTTACTTTTTCAAATTAATATCTCCAAATTTCAAAACTCCTATTCTTTATCTTCTTTCTCTCTCTCTCTCAATGCATACATGATACATGATACACACAAATCTTTTTTTTTTAAATTCAAACAAAGAGCAGGCCTGTTTTCAGCTTGAAACCGTTTAGCAATGTGTTCTACTCTATTGAAATGGATCCATAGATTTCTTTGTTGGAGGCGTTTGCTACAAGTGTAGCGTATCTCACTTGCCGGAAAATTCCTGAAATTATAGATGCCGAAGGTCAGCCGAAAGCAGAACATGTTCAGAGGCGTTTGCTACAAGTCTAATTCTGCTGCTTGCAGTATCACGGGTGTGCATTTCTTCAATGTTAATGTGTGTGTATTTGTGGAGTAAACTCAAAAAGTCCAGTAATGATATTTAGGTGTAACAAAATCTCCCTAGGTGTAACAAAATCTCCCTCACAAACCAACATACGATACAAAACCAGTAATTAGGTCTTACAAACTCTCTCATAGACCAACATAGCATGCAAAAAAAAGTGGTTTTGGTCTTATAATCTGTTTCAAAGATCAACATAAGAGGCATGGTGGATACATATAAACCAAATTCGAATTAAATCCGCAGCAATAAATCGCTAGCAGTATCTGATCTCTCTCTCTCTCTCGCATTAATTGCCTATTTGCCTCACTAATTCTCGGCATTTTCTGATTCATTTATCGAAAGGTTATAAAGATTTGTATTTTTTTAATATATATAGAAAGGTTATAAAGATTTGTATTTCCATAAGTTATGGATTGTGTAAATGGAAAAAAATCATTTACAACTTTTCTAATGATATTTACCAAAAATATAGTAGGGGTACTTTAGTAAGAAAATAATATTACTAATAATAAAACCGATTTAAATAAAACCGGTTCGGTTCGATTCAAAATTTAGGGGCATTAAGTTTATCTTTATTCTTTATTCTTTATTATTTCTCCTTATTTGATCTTAGTAAAAATTAAAATAGAACATGGATCCCATATGCGGTTTGTGCTTCGATCTATTTATGGGTTATTGAGAAAAAAGGCCTAGTATCTCACAATGTGAAGTAGTTAGAGACTTAGTTGGGCTCCAAACTATTTGGACCATTTAGTGGCACAACCTAAAATTTATTATTTCAATGTTGAGGGATCACATAAAATTGTGAAGGAAACATGAATAAGTTGGAAGTTATAGTATATAATTATAATTTGATGTAAGAATATGAAATATGATACTCATAGGAGTGAGCGTTCGATTTTCGGCGATACGTTGGTTATAGTAAAATAATTATGAAGGGGGGATATTTTTGGACAATTTATATTGAGATGGGTTTTCAACTTTTCAAATTTCAACTACCCTTCCAATGAAAGGCGAAGAAAAAGAGTCACTCCCAACAATAAAAAAACAAAAACAACACACCACCGCACTTCCTCTTTATTGGGACTCTAAAAACAACACTTCCTTCCCCAATCCAATCGCAGGAGCACTCGAAAGATGCCATTTTTGAGATGGGTTTTCAACGTTTTCGTCGTGATATCAGTTGTAGAGCTCCATTCGGTCAGCTGCAGCAGCAGTTTTTCGTTTAATCAGCAGCAGTTGGACAGGGTGTTAAAGCTTCCCGGCCAGAACTTCAACGTGAGCTTCGCGCACTACGCTGGGTACATCACTGTCAGCGAAGAATCTGGAAGGGAGCTGTTCTATTGGTTCTTTGAGGCTGAGGAGGACCCTTCTTCCAAACCTCTTGTTCTCTGGCTCAATGGAGGTTGTTGTGTAGTAATTTTCTCTTTAGTGAGTGTGTGAATCGTGAGTAGCGAAATAGTGATTATGATGTTGTTGAGAAGAGGATGCAAATATATGTGATTATCGTGATATGCTTTTCCTGCACTTTCTTCATCTTCTTGATGTGGTTGTATGATTTTGCATTTTGAGTTCTATGTTGACTTTTGTTGGAGGTTTAGAGTTTCTTGCTACTTGCTAGTTTCTGATATTCAGGGCCTGGGTAAATATGTAATTCTCTCTTTAGCGTGTGAGTGTGTGTTTGTGTAAATTGTGAGTGGCATTCTGGTGGATATAGTGATGATGTTGTTGAGAAGAGAATGGAAATGGATGTGATCTCTATGATATGCTTTTGCTGTGCTTCATCTTCTCGATGTGATTATATGACTCACATGCATTTATGTTAAACTCGAAATTATGAAATTTGTGCTTAAATTCCCATTTAAATATGTATAATTGTTTTGAGTTGTATGTGATATTTAGGGCCTGGGTGTTCATCAATTGCCTATGGGCTGGCTGAGGAAATTGGACCATTGCATATTGAGAAGGATGGGAAAACCCTTTATTTGAACCCTTATTCTTGGA
>JAYDZE010001789.1:0-10975 GCA_034509125.1 Monilaria moniliformis
CCTATTGTTTTGTGGAACATATCCATGTTTGGGAGGTTCTTCGCTTCATATATACAAATATCTAAGTTCCCGTGCAAAAGCAAAACCTTTAGAGATGTTTTAGAAGGTGAAACTGGCACAAGCTGCATACTATTATCATAACTTGATGACGGTGGATGAGACTCCATCTTGCCTGAAGAAGATGTCTCCCACCATGAAAATCTGTGATGATGCCCATGTTTACCACCTGACCCAGTAGTAGTCACTGGCAGAGGTCCTGAGTGAAACTTATGAGGACCACCAGCGGCAGCTGCAGGGGCCGGAGGGGAAGCTGGTACAGAAGGTGGCCTCGTCTGAATCTCAGACAAATGCATGTTTGCCAAGTGGTCATCAATAGGCGGATAAAGTGGAGGGTGGCTTGAGGAACTTTCATCTGAGTGAACTGAGTGAGCTGAATCACCAACAGGAGACAAACTACCCTGGTGATGGTGATGGTGATGGTGATGATGGATGGACTGATCACTGCCATCTCTAGGAGGAGTTTCGGGGTGAGCGTCTGGAGGCTGCAACCACCCGGATGCTTGATGGTGGAGATAATGAAACGAGCCATATCTGAAGCTACCATATGACTCAAAATTAGGCTGAGGAGGAGCTGATGATGATGGAGGATGAGGAAGGGGAGGAGGAGAAGATGAAGGAGCTGGATATCCATGAGACGGATAAGGGTGTGAACTATAATCTGACGCATGGTGGGCCGCAGGGGGAGGCAATGATGACGTTGGAGCACTTGGATACGGATAATTCAGAGGCGGAGGGGCATAGGGGGTTTGATAGTAAGGATATGGTGGGTAGGCCGCATATGGGCCGGCAGGCGGAGGAGGATAAGCAGGCTGTCCACTGGGATTAGGAGGCGGACACGCACTAGGCGAAGGGTATTGATTTGGAGGCGCTGGCCCACCGGGGTAGCCGTAGGCAGCATTGTAAGGGTATGGAGCAGGGTAATTGTTCTGGTTCTCCATTTGTAAAATCAAACTACTTCTTCTGATTTCTATACAAGCATTGAGATCAAAATTCAAACCCTAGAAATCACACAAACACAAAGCACATTGATCAAAAGGACCTCTCTATATGAATTCGAGAATGATCTCTCCATCATCAATCAGCAGCTACAGCTAACGAGTGATGCAGATAAAGATTGTATTTTTATAGATGAGAGGATTGATTAAGGACAAAATATCAAAAGAGGTGTCTCTAATTTCTCCAACAAATTCACGAATATAAAAATCTTTGATCCTATTCAATCTAGAATCCTGAAACAAGACGAAGATGAAGAAGATTTACCTTTTAATCCGGAAACCTCTCAAGAAATTATCCGATGTCCTGGACAAACAATGCGAAATCAGCACGTTGCGCAAAGGAATCCCAATTTCTATCTGTTTAATTGGTAGAAAGATTCAAGCAAAATTCAGCCTTTTTTTACCGGCTTTTTCATGGGATTTTGATGATTCGAAGTTACATGTAATGGGTTTCAGAAACACGTGGAATTATCTGATTGGGTTATGCAGAAACAGAAACACGTTGCTCCCATACGAAGTTTTTTCCATCTTTGTTTGGGTCGGTTTTCCAGTTATGCTGAAGTTTCGTCGTATGAAATACGAAATCCACTGCCAAAACGAAGTCAATTCTTTCTCCAATAATTTTTATGGGTCAATTTTCGCGAGTTCTAGAAGGTTGTTGCTCGATCAGCCATGAAATCTGGCCACCTACATTTTATATAATAAAATATAATATTTTACAAAATTTTATTACATTGGACACCACGAAATCATAATTGTCAAAATCTTGTAATTACTCCGGATGCTCTGAAATCACATTAATCTTGAAATAGATCAAATAACACAGATTCTTGATAATGAGAATCCGTCTGTTTATTCGATTACAGCCATGTTACTGCAATAGGACTCCTAACAGAATACTTGTCTGAATTCCACACGAGAGAGCCAAATGAGAAGTCAGTTGATACAATCCCTTTTGCAATGAAGGTCACTTTGTAACTTATCTTTTGTCCAATCTTCCTAAAATTCAAAACTCGAGGCCTAACGATGATCGATATCCCTTCGGGTTCAGACACTTTGACAGCATAACTGCTGACAGGAATGCCAACGTTGGTTACTCTTCTTTTATATGTTGCTGTAATGTTTTTAGCACTGCTGCTCAATTGGACTGCAAAAGAAGGGTAGTTTAGGTCTCCGGTTCGAAAATCAGAAGCTTTAGGGCAGGTGCGATTCCCTCCCAAAAAGAGGCCTATTTGTGTGGAATTGTAGCTTAGGCTGCACAAGTAGGTGAGGTAGTCTTTGGTGGCGACGTCGTAGATCAAGCCCGGATCAGCCGCCTTCTGGGGGCTGACATGGCCAGAGCCAAACGCGAAGGGGGTGGCGGAGCTTGAGCCTGCTGAGGCGACGTCTGCTATTGGTGAATCTTGGGAATCAAGAATGTAGGCTGTAGTCATCATTGCTGATTTGATTGCTGCAGGTGACCAGTTTCTGTGCAGAGATTTGAGTAGTGCAGCTAAGCCACTGATGTGGGGGCAGGACATGGAAGTGCCCGATACAATGTTGAAACGAACACGCCTCCTGTCACTTGTGAGCTCCGTGGGGCTTATGTTTGGTGGCCATGCTGCAAGAATGTTAACTCCTGGTGCAGTGATGTCTGGTTTGATGATGTCTGGTCCGAACAGACTAGGGCCGCGTGAGGAAAACGCGGCCATAACCGGAGCTGGGCTGTTGTAGACTGCCCCTTCAAATGTGATCACAGCAGTTGCATTGGTGGAGGAGTTCGAGTACATTTTGACAGCCTTGGCTGCTGCAGCTCCTAGAGATGCAGCAGGCAAGACGTGGGCGTCGGCTAGCAGTTCCTCGCCTTGGTTTTCGCCATTTGCAAGGATCATACCGGCTCCACCAGCCATCCTCACTTGCTCTCCTTTCTCAACTCTGCTGTTGATTCCTCTGTCACAGATGACAATCCTCCCCTTGACTAGTTTTGGGGAGAGGGAGTTGCCAGTGCAGAACTTGGCCCCCCGGCTGCCTGCAGTGTCATCGTATGCCAGAGGCAATGGCGTGGTGGGAGCCTTCCCCGAGTACAGTGAGGCGCCACGGAGAATTTGGCCATCACCAAGCTCGACTCTGGCTGCGAAAGTGCGGTCCATGTAGCTTGCAGCAACGGTTGCCATCCACGGTGCAGTGTTGCTAACGGAGGAACCCGAGGGGCCTGAGTTGCCGGCTGAGGCTGAGACAAAGACTCCCTTTTTAACTGCACCGAATGCTGCGATGGCCATATTGTCGGCGTAGTACGGCTTCGAGGCGCCTCCGAGCGACAGAGACAGCACATCCACACCATCACTGACTGCTTGCTCCATTGCAGCTACTATATCAGAGGTTGCACATCCCAGTTGGTAGCAAGCCTTGTATGCTGCAATTCTTGCTGTATATCTCATGCCACCTGCTGTCCCTTTAGCCAGGCCTAGGAAGCTCGCGCCTTTGACAAGATTGCCTCCTGCAGTTGAGGCAGTGTGCGTGCCGTGGCCTTGGGAATCGCGAGGGGAGCGGTAGTCCGAAGTCTCATTCACCCTCCCAGCAATGGCCTCATACCCTTTGAAGAAAGCCTTGGCACCTACAAGCTTCCGGTTGCACTTTGAGGCCGCGAATTTGGGGCCAACCTCACATTTCCCTCTCCAACGAGAGGGCACCGGTGGCAGGCCCTTGCCATGGAAGCTGGGGTGCTCCGGCCATATTCCTGTGTCGACCACCCCAATGATCACATCAGAGGCCAGATTCTCAGCATCCCACAAGCCTATGCCCTCTTCTAGGCCAAGGAAATGAGGTGAATGAGTTGTGTGAAGGTTGTATAATTCATCCAAGGTGGCAGAGAGGAACCCATCAGCTTTTGACAGAGATTCAAGATGCTGCTTTGAAAGCCTTGCAGAGAAACCAGAAATGACATTTTCATAGACATAAAGGAGCTCAGGAGACGACGTTGGCTGATCCTGCAGCTTCGCCTCCTCCTCTCCTCCTTCTGAGTCTACATTGATGGATCGAATGATTGCTTCGTACCATCTTCTCGACGTTCCAACAGAGACGTCTAAAGCTCTCATCTTGGACTTGTCCATGTGGACGACGTATGTGTTTGAATCTATGGCAGCATAAGATGCCGAGACAACATTCAGAGCCAGAACTAGGAGGAAAATCCTTGGTATCATAGCTGCTCCTGTAGGAAATTAACAGAATAACTAATAAGCAAAAGATTTTTAGCCATCATGTCTTGAGAAATATATGACATTCAAATAGATCATAGACAATTATTATACAGTTTTTTCTGCATGCTACCTAAACAGAATTAGTCAAACATTCAGAGCAAAACTAACAAGCATTTCTGCTTACAAAAAGATCAATTTCTTACCTGCTATCATGCTTCTCAAAATCAAGAACCACAGATTTGCAGTTCTTTGTCAGAAACTTTATGCCTTTACAGCACTCTAAATGGAAAGAGACATTTATAGATGAGGGTTCATAACTCGTAGGCTGAGGCGTGCGATCCTATCACTAATGCACGCCCCATGTATTGGATAAAGATCAGAATAAAAGCTGCAGAAGTTTGATGACTCAAATATTGACAGCAACTTTTATCAGCAATTTTCAGCACAATCACGCACCCTAAATTCATCGAAAATCAACATTCTAGAGAGAGATTAGCATGTAAGAGAGATGGTTAGAATACAACGAAAGAGCTCTTGCAATCATACTATGTAGTGGTGATTTGATCAGTGGACAAAATGGACCAGCAGCCATCATACTAGCCTTGCTTCTACTTAAAGGCTTCCATGAGTTTCCCAATCAGTAGTTTTTATGGATCGAAAAGGCGATCCTCTCGATCGTTTTATGCTCTTTTTTCTTCCTCCTTTAGTAGTGAGGATGGACCATTTGTTCGAACATTGACTTCAACTTCATCACCACTCCACAGCAGAGTTGGAAATTTGATCTTATGATTCTTGAGAAATGGCTCGTTGTTTTGAAGGTTTTCTATGGCATTGAACTATCTTATGATGTAGTGTTTGTTAGTGTTATAATGGTTGTTGCACAATTCTTGAAAGCTGCAGAGGTTTGAGATCATTCTCATTATTTGCATAATTAGGCTTCTTTTTCTGACAGTTGATTGAAGTTGGAGATGATGATGATTATTATTATTATTATTAAAGTTCATTTTTTATCCTAAATATATGACTATTTTACGATTTTGGTCCATAATATTATGTTTGATAGGATTAGGTCCTTATCATTATGAAACGGACCATTTTTTGCCAAAAAGTGCCAGAGCCGTTAAAATTTGACGGTCAAACAATTTTTAACCTAATTAGCAACTTAAACACTATTAATTAAACACATAAACATTATTAATTAATTTTTGAATTTCCTTTTAACACGGAAAAATAAATTACATTGTCTCTCTTTCCACTTTTACGTCAAACCCTAAATATTTGTGGTTCATCGATGGGTCTACCATCAGATAGAGGCGGCCGGAGAAGGAGCGTAGTGGGAGATTTCAATGGAGTGGGCGACGGCGTAGTGGGAGATTTCATTGGAGTGGGCGACGGAGAGGGGGACCATCTCGTCGAGGGGGAGGCCCTTGGCGGCGAAGTTGTCTTGGAGAGAGGTGGCGTTGAAGAATGGGGGCGACAAGCTGAGAGATGCTCGTTAGCAGAGGAGATTTGGCCGTCGCGGCGGCCAAAGGGGACAAGGTATTGACGAGTCCCTCCTCTCTTTTCCTCCCCACTTCGAACTTACATTTTTTTTTGTTTTTGATTTCTGGTTCATGCCCTATATCTTTTTGACGAAATGTCTCAAAAAAATACGTTAGTTTTTGGCCCCAAACATGTTGGTTAATGTTTTTTGTCCACTTTTCTTAAATCATTGTCCAATCCAATATTGTTGGGAATCTTTTGTGTGTTTTGTTGAATATTTACGGAAAAGGGATTGAATTTTTCTTTTGATTTTGAGTTTAAGTATTGACGAACACAAGTTGTTCGAAGAAAAGGCTGGGAAAAATGCTTCGATTTTACCCAGAAAACTGTTGAGATTTCATTCGGATTTTGGGTGGGTTGTTGTTGTTCGACATTTTCGTTCATCTTCAAACCCAATTTGTTGTGATTCAGTCGTCGATTTTTCAAGATTTTGGTGAAATTTCGTTTTAATTTTTGAGCAAGTTTTATTTCGGAAATTTTTGTTTCAATCTGAAAATTTGTTCAAATTTTAGGATGGGCAAGTGATGTTTGATGATCTTTTGGGCCATCTTTCAAGTTAATTGTGGTTCAATCAGTGTTAGAATTTTTCTCAATTCAGTTCATGTTTTTCATCGTCAGTTTTTCGCCTTTCTGGTGAATGGCGACGTTGCCACGTCGCCGTCCATGTTGCGGCGGTTTGGGCAGCAACAGTTAATGTCCATGTTAACGGCGGTTTGGATGCAACGTTCCCACGTTGCATCTTCTTCGAGCGAGTTGGTCCATTGCACATACTTATCTTGCTGTTTGATTTCCCCCTTTTACCATTCTGCAATCCAGTATCTTCCATGGTTCCACTGTATCTAAGGACCCAGTTGATGGTAAACTAGGCGATATATGATGCTTTGTTCCCACCTTCTTCTTGAGTTGAGAGACATGAAATATAGGGTGGAGTTTGGAAGAAGTCGGTAGCTGCAGTTGGTATGCTACTGAACCTACCCTATCCAGTATTTTGAATGGGTCGAAGTATCCGACACTCAGCTTTTGAAGATGGTTGTCACATAGCGAGTGTTGTCGATAAGACTGTAACTTGAGATAGACTCAGTCCCCAATGTTGAAGTTCTGGTTTGATCTATGTCGATCATGTTGCTGCTTCATACGATTTTGAGCTCTCGTTAGGTGGTACTTTAATATCTTTATCATTTCCTCACGCGCCAGGAGACTTTCGTCCACTGCGTGAACCGTGGAATCCCCTTTGAAGTAAGGGATGTGCAGTGGGGTGGATACTAATATAATGCTTCGAAAGGTATTGTGTTGATTGCGGAGTGATGACATGTATTATACCAAAACTCTGCCAAACTTAGCTACTTACTCCAAGTGTTCGCGTTATCGTCGCACATGCATCTTAAGTTGTGATTAACCACTTCGGTTTGCTCGTCTGATTGGGGATGGTAGGTCGTGGATATGTTAAGTTGTACTCCTTGTAGTTTAAATAAATCGCTCCAAAAATTGCTCAAGAATATCGCATCCTGATCACTAATCAAAACTGTGGGAATGTCATGCAATTTAAAAACATTGTCCATGAATGCTTGTGCCACAGACAAGGCTATGTAAGGGTGTGACAGGGCCATGAAAAGTGCGTACTTAGTCAGATTATCAACCACCACCAACATTACCGATTTTCTACATGAGGAAGGTAATCCTGCAATAAAGTCCAGGCTGATATGTGACCAAACTTCATTCGGTATAGGGAGTGGCTGTAGTAACCCAGGATATGCACTACTGTCGAATTTATATCTCTGGCATATATTATGTCCCCGCACATACACTCTGATCTTCTTATACATACTCTTCCAATAAAAAAATGCAACCAATTTCTTTTGTGTAGCTATCATTCCCGAATGTCCCCCTGCACATGTACTGTGAAAAAGTTGAATGATGTGCTGCTATAAGGCAGTGTTGTTTCCTACTACCAATCTTCCATTCCTCCTCAATTGTTCCCCTTGCCAAGAATACCTATCATCTGTTGTCACTCCTTGCTTCAATTGATTTATCATTTCCTTTGGTTCAACATCTGTCTCTCAACTTTCCTTAATTAGTGGAAATAAATCTGTAGAGACAGAGGTTATAGCCATACATAAGACCTCTGAAGTGTGAACCCTTGACAGTGCATCAGCCACTATATTCTCATTCCCTTGTTTATAAGTGATATCAAAATCAAAAGCCATCAACTTAGAGAGCCAAGATAACTGTCCAGGGATAGTAAGCTTTTGTTGCATTAGGTAGGCTAGGATTTTGTGATCATTTTTTACAGTGAAATGTCTTCCACTGAGATAATGGCTCCAATGAGTCACATCAAAGACAATAGTAAGTAGTTCCTTTTCATAAACATACAGTTGTTTTAACTTTGGAGATAAGAAGTTAACTGATAAATGCAATAGGATGATTTTGTTGCATCAATACTGCCCATATGCCAAAACTTGATGCATCAGTCTCCACCACAAACGGCTGAATAAAATTTCGCAGTGCTAACACATGTGGTTGGTTCATAGCTCGTTTGAGCTACTTGAATGCCTCCTTTGTTTGTTCATTCCAATAGATCAGTCAGTGGCCTGCATATTTGCCCATATCCTTTGATGAATCTCCTATAATATCCAGTGAGTCCAAGAAATCCTCTCAACTGAGTGATGTTTTGGAGAGGGCCACTTCTGAATGGCATCTAATTTCTTTGGATCAATTCCAACCCTATTGCAAGTGATGATATCTTTCAGTTATTCTATCTGACTTTGAGCAAAAACGCATTTACTTCTATTAGCAAATAAGGAATGCCCCTTCAGTTTATCAAATACTAGTCTGAGGTGATGAAGATGTTTTTTAAAACAGTTGCTATAGATGAGGATATCATCAAAGAAGACTAGTATAAACTTCCTCAAATAAGGTCTAAATGCATCATTCATTATACCTTGAAATGTGGCTGGTGCATTAGTTAGCCTGAAGGACATAACTATAAACTCATAGTGGCCATCATGAGTTTTGAAAGCTATTTTCATAATATTCTCGGGGTTTATTCTTATTTGATGATAACCAGCCCTCAAATCGATCTTAGAGAATACCTCAGATCCATGTAGTTCTTCCAGTAGCTCTTCTATAATGGGAATTAGGTATTTATCCTTTATGGTTTGTTTATTCAAGGTCCTGTAATCTCTGCACATCCTCTAGGACCCGTCTTTCTTCTTAACCAAAACCACATGGGGTGAAAATGGACTATTACTTGGCTGTATAAATCCATTACTTAGCAATTCAGCCACCTTATTCTCCATAATATCTTTCTGAATTGCATTGTGTCTATAAAGTCTAGTGTTTATTGGGAGAGTTCCTCCATTCAGCACTATTCTGTGATTGTGTTCTCTCAAAGAGGGTAAAACAGTGGGCTCCTTAAACATTGTTTCTAGTTCTTGTAAGAATTCATGTACTACTTTAGGAATATATGTCATTGTTCTCTGCATTGCATTCAACTGAATATGATGTCACCACTGGATTTTCTTAGACCTTAAAGCAGCATAACTGTATCTCCTGACATTAAGATAATAATTTATGCAGACTTTTACTGGAGATTGTTTGAACCTATCTCAACTGCCTAGTGGGAGCAATAAGACATCAGTAGAGAAAATTGTCCCTTGTTATGTCCATTTCATCCCTTTGCACGTGGAATTGCAGATTAGACTATTGCCATCAGCCACATCCATCTTTAATGCCTTCACAGTAGTTACCTTCAACCCCAATTTCTTTGCAAGATTCATATCCAAAAAGATTGTGAGTACTACCCAAATCAATTAAGATGTGTAAATCTTTCTTCCCATGTGTTTCTGTTACTCTCATGGTTTTTATAACTTTTAGCCGAAGTCCCATGTATGGCATTGCATAGATATATGAGGTTATCTTCATCCATACATTCATCTTTCTTATCTGATTCAATTTCATCATCGTGCAACTCTATCAAGTACAACTGTTTCTTTGAACATTTATGCCCCCTTTCGTATTTCTCATTACACCAAAAATAAAGGCCTTTTGCTCTTTTTTCATCGAATCCAGCACTAGATAACATCTTCCTACTTTTAACCATAGGATTCAGAGTAAGCAATAAGGGTGGCTTATTATTAGATGGTAGAGTCTGCTTCACATGATTCAAACTAGACTCATTTATCATATGAGATGATGTCTCATGTAATCTAGCCAATGCTATAGTATGAACAAGAGTTTTGGGCATAAACATTTTCACAGTTTTCTGAATTTGAGGTCTTAATTTATTCGCAAAGACACTCACTGCATATGCTTCACCAATATTAATTTTTCCTAGAAGCAACTCAAATTGATCATAGTAGTCGGAGATGGTGCCTGTTTGTTTGAGATTGAGTAATTCGGCCATTGGATCTCCGAGGAATTTCTCTGCAAGGCTCATCCAACGCATTTACATAATCTTCCCATTATATATCCATAGATCCACCCTTAAACTTGATCCAATTTTGGTGCCACTATAGAGCACGCCCCTCCAAATGAATCATAGCCAATCGTACTCGTACTTTTATTGGTATTTGATCGATTAAGAAGAAATATAGCAATGATACATCCATCATTTCATATCATTGCCAGAAAATATAGGGAATCCTACCTTAGATTGCCGCATTGCCAAGTATTGTGAGTGCGAACCTTGTGTTGTCTGTGAATTTCCTTCGTGTTCTCCTTGTAGCTTAAGCATCAACTTGTTGTGTTGTAGATATAGAGCTACAAAATCCTTCTTCAACTCTTTCATAGATTGGGCGTGGAGACGATCGAAGTTGTTGAGTTGCGCCATCAATTCATTTACTGTGTTGCGTAAGGTATCCTTTAGCGATTCTTCTAACCTCTGGATATCACCCGATTGTTGGTTATTTTAGTTTAATTGGGTTAACTGAAGTGATCAATCGTCATAATAATACTTCATTTAAGTTCGAAGGTGCGGAGTGCACGCTTATATGAATTTGTTATGATCTTAGGGGTTCGCCCCTAAGGGACAGGGGTTCGGGGGCAGCGCCCCTAGAAGCGGGGTCCAAGGGGCGGCAGCCCCTGGCGGGGTCCAAGGGGCAGAGTGGGCATGTGGCATTTCGCCAATCGGCCGCGTGGAACGCTCCGTGGAGTCCAGAAACTTCTACCCGGCCGGGTGAGTTGGTGGCATGTGTCCACCCGGCC
>JAYDZE010001800.1:0-10974 GCA_034509125.1 Monilaria moniliformis
CAAAACCTCACTTTGGTCTAGCACAAGGCAAAGCGAACAAGCAATTCACTACTCATGTGCCATTTTAACTTGAATCATCATACAAAACAAATCACAAATGCTCAAATTTTTTTTCAAAACACGTTTATCATCATAAGCAAGTCATGCTCCATAAATCCTCAAAAAGTCACTTAAATAAAACAAACCAACCAAGTACATCAAACCAACGTTTTCCAACAAAACAACTACTAAAACAAACTTAAACCAAAACACAAACTAAAACAGTCGCAAAAAAACTAAGCAAAAACAAGGTACATGCCAACTAAAACCCCACAAAAGTCACAACACAACACCTTATCACCTCCCCAAACTTATTCAAAATGAAATATAGGATAAGGTTGAAAAGAAGGTGTTGGGGGACTTTTCTTCACTCTTGAGGCGGCGGCGAAGGGTATGGATTCCACGAGTTGAACCGGTCAAACATGCTTGAAAACATGTTCTCAAACCGGTCCAAGCGCTCGTTGGAGCTTTGAAAGTAGACGTCCATGCGGTTGTTGAGGTTGGCGAAGCCTTGATTCATCGTGGCTTCCATTTGATCCATCCTCTGGTGGACCGACATGTCCGGTGCTCCTCCCGCCGGCTGCCTGCGTCGGCGTTGTCTTCCCTGAGCCGGGCCCGCCTCTCATTCTTCTGACGCCGGTGGAGCCATGATCTGGGGCAGTGGTGGCTCCGGTGCCGCCGGTTGCGGCATCACGAATGGGACACGCGGGTTGTAGCGTGCATGAGCCCATGGGAGGTATGGCGGGTTGTTTGCCACGATCTGCCGGTGCACCTCCTCATTCATTCGCCAATTAACCCGAAATTCACACCCGTTGACATAAGTGTTGATCGGGTCGGGGAATGGGAAGTGGTCGTTGGACTTCTGCAAGATATAGCCCTGGCGCTGGTTGTCGATGTTCAGAAACTTGATTTGGCGGAGTTCGTCCAGAGTCAAGGACTTCTCGCCCATGTCGGGGAGGAGGTCCTCGACGTCGATCCCGCAATCCAGGGCTAGTGACGTGATGATGCCACCACAGCAAATCACTCCCGACGTTTTCCTCGCTTGCCGCTCCAAATGCTTGGCAATAAAATGCCCCATGTCGAGGCAGCGGCCATTCAGCACAATCCACAAGAGGAAAAGGTCATCGCTTTGCACGCTACCCGCCTCATAACGTGCAAACGGCAGCAGGTAAGCACATTGCCTTCTGGAGAAACCGGAGGACGGGGTTCCGAATCTGCGAGCCCTTGGCTCGCGCGGCGTTGAAGCACTCGTGCCCACCCGCCGGTAAGGTGATAGCACTGCAGAAGGCATCCCGATCATATTCCTCGGGTTCAGCCACCTCTACCTCGTCCTCACTCTTGAAGTTAAAAATTGCATTGAGCTCGGAGATGGATAGCTCGAACTCTTGGTTCCGGAGGTGAAATGATATCGACTCCACCAGTTGGTCCTCCAATTGTACCCATAACGTCCTGAGGAATTCTAATGTCAAGCACCGGAACGAGTCCTGCTGCCACCGGAATAGAGTGATGAGGCCACCCACCGCGCACAATTCCCAAAAGCATTGTTGGATGCCAAGGGAATGTAACGCGTCCTCGTTTGGGTATCGAGAAGGTTGGACTGTGACATGTTATGTGTTGTACCATTAGACTTAGTTGCTCATTACTTTGGTGATTCATAACATGATGGATGGGGGGTGAATTTATGCTTAGCATTTATCTTTAAAATAAGTTTGGGGGTGCTTATCTCATTTTTTTTTCTTGCTTGGGGTTGATTGTTGTTTAATGCTTCCTTTTTGTCTCAAAGGTACCAATGGCCAACCCCAACCACCCCCGTTACTTCGGTGTGCAGCTACGGACCCCTGAGGAGCGGGCTCGTTGGGACACGCTCGTCAGGCTCACAGTCCAACCTTCTCGATACCCAAACGAGGACGCGTTACAGTCCATTGGCATCCAACAATGCTTTTGGGAATTGTGCGCGGTGGGTGGCCTCACCACTCTATTCCGGTGGCAGCAGGACTCGTTCCGGTGCTTGACATTGGAATTCCTCACGACGCTCCGGGTACAATTGGAGGAGCAACTGGTGGAGTCGATATCATTTCGCCTCCGGAACCAAGAGTTCGAGCTATCCATCTCCGAGCTCAATGCAATTTTAACTTCAAGAGTGAGGACGAGGGAGAGGTGGCTGAACCCGAGGAATACGATCGGGATGCCTTCTGGAGTGCTATCACCTTACCGGCGGATGGGCACGAGCGCTTCAACGCCGCGCGAGCCAAGGGCTCGCAGATTCGGAACCTCGTCCTCCGGTTCCTCCAGAAGGCATGTGCTTACCTGCCGTTTGCACGTTTTGAGGCGGGTAGCATGCAAAGCGATGACCTTTTCCTCCTGTGGATTGTGCTGAATGGCCGCTGCCTCCACATGGGGCATTTCATTGCCAAGCATTTGGAGCGGCAAGCGAGGAAAACGTCGGGAGTGATTTGCTGTGGTGGCATCATCACGTCACTAGCCCTGGATTGCGGGATCGACGTCGAGGACCTCCTCCCCGACATGGGCGAGAAGTCCTTGACTCTGGACGAACTCCGCCAAATCAAGTTTCTGAACATCGACAACCAGCGCCAGGGCTATATCTTGCAGAAGTCCAACGACCACTTCCCATTCCCCGACCCGATCAACACTTATGTCAACGGGTGGGAATTTCGGGTTAATTGGCGAATGAATGAGGAGGTGCACCGGCAAATCGTGGCAAACAACCCGCCACACCTCCCATGGGCTCATGGGAGCCGCGTGTCCCATTCGTGATGCCGCAAACGGCGGCAACGGAGCCACCACTGCCCCAGCTCATGGCTCCACCTTTCAACTGACCAGTGGAAGTCCTAAGCAAGACAAAACGACTGAAGCTAAAAAGTGAAAGTAAGTTTTCAAGAAGAAAAATTAACTCAATCCTATTCAATCTTTCGATTCCCACTTTCTTTGCATGACAATTACAAGTTTTAATAGTAATACATAATTTAGAATAATTAGAAGAAAAAAAAAACTTGTTATAAATAAGAAAAGCATACTTAATTCATACACTAAAAAC
This sequence comes from Monilaria moniliformis, assembly GCA_034509125.1. Lineage (NCBI taxonomy): Eukaryota > Viridiplantae > Streptophyta > Magnoliopsida > Caryophyllales > Aizoaceae > Monilaria > Monilaria moniliformis. The sequence continues at coordinate 3,095 of JAYDZE010001800.1, forward strand.
TGATATTGCAGTTGTCCGTAATATGTTTATTCAAGTAAAGCCATAAACAAGCTCGGCTTTGAAGTGTCAACTTGTGTAAGTTAAAAAGCCAAGATTAGAGATCAACAAGATTAACACATTTGCATAATAGATAACAATAAAATAAGTAAACAGAGCATTGGGCTCAGAGAGTTGCTTAATCTGCTCATAGAAGAGCCTTGCGACTCTTCTCATACAAGAGGTGTCAGAATAATTAGCAACGATCATCATCCACACCGAAATAACAAAACTTAGCACTCTTACATTTAGGAATCAACTTGTGAATTTGATTCATATAAAGGGGATAAAAATCAAGTGTGTAATTTCAGACGAAATTTATACCGAATTGAAGGACTCAGAATAGGAGCCAAAGACTAACTAGTTTTATAATCACAAACGATTCATTTGAACTATGCCTTACCATCATATGACTCCTTCCTCCTTTGTAAATCCACATTAAACAAGTAAACTAGATCACAAAACAAAATATAGCAGGCTGAATAAACTCAGCTCAAAATTAACAGGAATTAACAACTGAAATCATTTAAGAAAAGTATTAGTGAAATCAGCATCATAATTAAAAGTATCCACATAAATATTTTAGACATATGCTTGTCAAAATTTAGAATTAAATGGGCCACACTTGAAGAAAAAATCACAAAAGCAGAATGAATACCTTGCAAAATAAAATGAGGGCTCAGTTTATGGGTGGTGATATAACAGGATGGTCGGCAAGGCACTGTAATATGCCATTACGACGAACGAGACCTATCACAGTTGGTCGTCATAGCCAAAATTATAGACGAATTCAAACAAAAATTGAATCGAAATAGAACTGAGGACTGTTACGTCTCTGTGAGTGATATTATGTGTTTTGCACTGTGCTATTTATAGAGAAACGCTGGCTGCTAGGGTTTTAAGGGTTCACAGGATGCTAGCGGCGTATGGTTTCTAACGAATAACGGCTCTAATTTTTTTTATTTACTTTATGCTAAAATTTAAATATTTTAGTAATAATGGTATAAATAATTTTTATTTTTTTTATTGTAAGAGCTCAGAACTATTCTTAGCTAAAATCTGAGTTCGAACTTTGGAGTTTGGGAAAATTTTACTTTTTTCTAATGGAATTAATTTTCACATAGTTATTTTATGTATATATAAAGAGATGTGTCATCAAATTCGAACCACTAAGACTGATATATAACCGTCGGATTTATAGATTGGACGGTTATAATTGAAACACGTGGCAGTCCCTTTTTATTCAATTAAACTGCCCAATGTTATTTACGTAAACTAGCAATGTGAACATAACTAACATCTCCTAATATCACGCCATCATGCGTGATTATTTTAAGTAAATAGATATGCAAAGATTTGTATGCATTTATTTATATAGATTTGACAATATCAATATATCATTCTATCGCTGACGAGAATAAGTTATAAACTGCAATACAACTTAGAATTTGCTACATCGAAACATCAAAAGAATTGTTGACGACGAAATGGTATATTTTTCATAATGTCAACGTTAAAATATTTTATCATTATATGCTAACACAATAATTATCATTCCAGCAAGATTATACCATTACGTGATTACAAATATATCATTATTTTTGCAAACATACTTCATCAAACATATATACGTAGCATTATTTTATTACATGTATATTCTTATTGCAATACAAATATATCATTATTACAATAGACTTGTATCATTATTTCCGCAAATATAAATACATATAATTTCTCCATTACATATATATCATTATTTTTCCAAACATATACCACTATTCTATTAGACATGTATCATTAGTTCCGGAAAATTATTTTTCAAACACAAATACATATCATTTTTCCATTACACATATATCATTATTTGCACCTATATATATCATTCTTCCATTAGACATATTTCATTATATTCGCAAAAAACTTTCACCAAACACACATACATATCATTATTCCGTTACACATATATAATTATTTTTCCAAATATATATTATTATTTCCAAAATATATATCATTAGTGCTCCTCAAACACACATAGTCAATGTCGGAAAACTTTTGGGTAAAGGAGAGACTAGTGACAGAAAGAGAAATGTCGAAATATTGAGATGGTGCTAAAAGTTTTTTGGATGCAGGTTGGGGATAATGAGCCGCATTAAAAATTTCGTAGGATAATTAATCCCTACATTCACGATAATTACCATATATACATATATGATTGATTTTTGTGTATGACATATCTAGCCTTTAATGATGCATTTTTAATCGACTAATGATAACAATTTTAATAAGATCATGGTTGTCCATCATTATATCTAATGATCCAAATTTGGTCTTAGTTATGCATCTAGGGCGTGGATTAAATAGAGAGAGAGAGAGTTGTAATCAGATCTGAACTAAATTATTATAGAATTAAGACTAAATCTTATCCATATATTCGTTGGGAGTGTGAAGTTCGGACACCAGCTTTTAGTCCATGAGCGAAGCCGCCAAATTAGTCCTTTTTTTCTCTATCTCCCAATTCGGCTAAAATTATTGGAAGGTAACCTTATTCCGAATGTTCCAAATTGACTAGTCTATGATGTAGAACATAGATATCCAAAGTTTCTTACAAACTTGCAAAAATGAGTGCCCATCCAAGAGATAAAGCACGAAGTCGGTTCCTTGGGCATGCAAAAGGAGATGTTCCAACGCTTGCAGCAATAATACCAAAGGTCACTAGAGACTTTGCAGATGAAGATGATATGGTCCAAGGTCTTCGGCTCTTCTGTGCATAAAACACACCGGTCATCTTCAATTTCGTGAATACCCAATTTGAGCAGCATATACTTGGTGTGAGCCTTCCTTGTAGGCCGAACCAAACATGTATTAGTGCCCGTGGTGGGGCGAGGTTTTTCCAAGTAAGGCATCCTTGTTTTGTCTTCGTGCTCCCGTTGCCAAGGCGTTTGGTAACCTGCAAAACAAATTTGGATATAGAGAAAATATTTGATTTATCAAAAGACCACACTCGCTTGTCACTCGTGTTTGCTCTCGAGAAAATGCGATTCACGGAAAAGTAAAGATCCCCAACAAGATCGTCCTCCTAGATAAAAAGATTTCTCCTCCACCTCATTATCCATCTCCACTTCACATTCTCCCAAACTCCCATCTCATCAATGAATCTGAGTTTTTGGGTAGACAACATGAAGAGTCTTGGGAAAAGTTTTTAAGGCTCTCTTCCCCATCTATTTGTCAACCAAAATCTCGTATGTGCCCTGTTCTATTATACTTCTGAATTTCTTTACTGAAGCTCTTGAAGTTTATAATTTGCTTCCAAATGCTTAATTCAGCCTTCTCACTCATCATTCGAAGGTCGCCAATGTGTTTAGTTTTGTGGTTAAATCGGATTATTTCTTTCCACAAAGACCTCTGTTATCTGCCCACCTCCACCACCTTATTTTCTCTCTCTCTCTCAAGCAATTCCTTATTAACAGCAAAAAAGACAACGTTTTTTTTTTTGTTCAAGGAAGTGCCGAGGGGCATTAGAATTGCAGTTCAGGAAAAAAAGCTGCGGCGGGAGAAGCCGATGAGACGGAAGAAGAGCCGCCATTAGAATTGTGTCTATAAGGATCAAAATCATAAATTTATTAAAAATTCAATTGGATGGGGTTATACATCATTTTTCTATTTTATTATAGATTTTTAGATAAAATTATAATTTATTGGAAATTTAAGGCTATAGCTTATAAGGGTAATATAGTACATTTATCAATATTTTTATTATTAATTTATATAAGAGGCAACATTGAATTGAAAAAAAGGCTATATATTGTTTAGGTAGAGCTGGAAAAATTCAACCGAATACGGCCTGAAAAGCATGGCACGGCCACCAAGCCGGCCTAAAATTTTATTAGACCTATAAAACGTATGAAAATGAACACGAGCTGAATTCATAAATAATAACTTCAAGGCTCAACGGCATATTTCGAGCTCCAAGCTTTAAAAATATTTATCCAAATGCAAAAATTCATTATTAGATTAAATAATTATTTATTAAAGACATATACCATGTCCAACAACTTCAACTGCAATAAAATATTGAACTCCTTCACTCTGAATTCAACTTACACTTTTTCATTTACACATCCCTATATTACAGTGTTGCGCGGAAAGGAGAAAAAAAAACAATTTGTAATTCGTCTTTAAGTAGGAATAATACAATAATTGAAGGAAAAAGATGGTAAAGCGTAACTTAACCAAATATTATGAAATACAACAAGGATTTACCGCAAGGCCGAGCCATCCATTCCATGTCCTTGAACCTCACTCCGGTTGCCGTATTACTCATTGTCACCGGGATCGTTTAAGCGTCTTCTGACATAGCGCCTCCTACGAGTGGTAGTTCGACCACTGTCAGAAGATTCGTTACCTTCTTCAATTGAATTGGCTTCCCCATCATATGTCTCGCCCCAAAGTCTCAGTGATCTTCGCACAGCCACCTGAGCACGAGCTCTTGAGGTGCTAGATCGGGTAGAGGAATTTCCTGGACGAATAAACCGGACAAGGAAAAAGACAGTCAGCCAGCCACCCTCGTCAACAGTTAGTGTGCTTTCACCGCTCCTCTCTTCTCCAATTGAAGATTGAAGAGTGCTAAGTAGATCTCCCAAATCCCTCTGCCGTTCTAATCTCCTCCAGTTATCTTGCCTCTCGGGATCAGCATCCGTTGGCCTTACGAGGGGATGTACAGCTCTTGCATGCTTGCGAAGATCTTTGTATGTACCACTGAAATCGCATGTCTCACTGGCACAGCTTCTTGCTTTCGCATTCATGAAATAACGAGCCGAGTCAACAACTGTCCAACCATTTATTTGGCCTCTGCAAAGAGGGCAGAGAAGTTCTGGCTTTACTGGCTTTTCGGAAGGCTCTGCGAGCATGGACAATGATGCATCCAAATTTATCTCGCCTTCCAGCTCGGGCACAGCACCTTCTAATAAAGGTGGGGCAGACAGCAATGGAGATGTCAAGTCCGGTACATCTTGATCTCTCAGTACCCCTGCTGAAGAATCATTGAATGACTTCCGGAATTGGTCAAAGCAATTTGAGTGGCGGTAGCTTGTGTCGCACATAAAAGGACGGCATCCTTTGTCATGTGACGAACAGATAAGTAAAATAGCATTGTGCGGATGTTCCATACAAACTGGACATCGAGCTTCTTCCCATTCTTTCATATTCTTCTCATCTTCTAGGGGGTCTACCGGAAAGAACTGTTTAGAACAACCAGAGTTGCAAGGGAAAGGGGACAGCCTTGACCTATCCAGGGATAAAGAACGTTCTCTTCTATCTTTAGGCATGTTAAATAATGATGGCAGGCCGGAAACAGGCACCCTTTACTTGTGAGCAGCTAAATAAAAATTCAATATAGTTAGAGACATATCGCAGAATAAGTACTCCAGAAACATATAACAACAGCATACCAGCTGACGAATTAGCACGCTTGATATGCATAAAGCAATAGCAATGCAAAATATATTCACTTTGAGATCATATTGAGATATATTTTAATCGTTACTGAAAATAAATCATGCTTACAGCTGACACTTATCTCTTAACCTTTTTGCGCAAAGTACAAACCCACATAACAAATGATATGCTTTCAGCCCCTTAAAACATGTTACAACCATTGAGATGTGTCATAGTTATACTTTAAATGTAAGAATGGTTGAGCAAGATTTGTTATAATTATACATTAAGTCCTTATAATGAGTCTGCAACAATAATTATAACACTGCAGCTCTAACTTATAATGCTCGAAAACCCAGGAAGCAGTCCAAGTTGGAAAAACAAAGATAATTCTAATTCAGACAGCATATGATAACTAAGAAATTAGTCAACCATTCCCCTTCTTTTGAGGAGTATAGATCACTGATTCAATCGACACTTAAAAGTTATTCCAAACACACCAACCAACATCACCAGATCTCTGTTCCTAAACCGCAGCATACAATATACCCAAAACACTACAAATCTATAGGATTAGTGATAAACAGAAAGATGTGCTCTGAAATGCACAATACACCTTGTCAGATCACTAAACAAACGCAAAGGAGCAATCAGAACGACCACTAGATAATGAAGAAAAGAAGTTAGCGAAGTAAAATAGTGAAAAGATCATGGGGCTCAGAGAGTTGCTTTATCTGCTCATAAAAAAGCCGAAGCTCTTCTCATACAAGAGGTGTCAGAATAATTAGCAACGATCATCATTGCTATTTGCTACACATTAAACCAAAATATTATTTTTGAAACACTAATAAGATATCATATTGTGATATGCTCAACTGATGAACTGCTTGACAATACAAACAGATGAATATTAGGGTCCCAGAAATTTTACTAATCAACAATTGGAATTAAAATCCACACCCATAAATTAACAGGAAACACAATTGTAATCAAATTATATAAGACTGACTCAATTATCTCATCTATCTAATGTTGAAGTAACAGATTATATAAAAATGCAAAGGTAAACCTCTCAGTCTAACAGAAATGGCCAAATCTACGATCTCGAACAACCACAACAAAATTTACATCTATGTCAACAAAATTCCCAAAAATATGGATTAGCATTAGAAGATCCAGAAATTCAAAGCTTGTCAAAATTTTAAAGCTAGGAATTCAACAAAAGAATAAGAAACGCAAAAGAATTAACTTATAGAATAAACATAGAAAAACAAAAAGAAATTACCTTAGATAAAAAGAGGGCAGAGTTTGTAGGTGGATGATGGGCGAAGCACACAAAAATGCCATTACGACGACCGAGACATAACACAGCTGGTCGCCATAGCCGACATGTAACCGAATTCGCAGAAAAAAAGAATCGAATTAGGTTGATTTGTTGGGTACTTATAGAGAAATGCAGCTGCTAGGGTTTTTAGGGCTAACAGCGTGCTGGCGGCGTATGGATTTAACGCCTGTTTATTACTATATTTTAATAAATGTTTATTTGAGGTCGGAAATGTAGTCTAATATGATGGGTTTTCTTATATTTATTGTATTTAAAGACTATATTACGATTTGTTCCTTTCTACATTGGTGAATCTTTTTTTTTTTTAATAACTTCAATTAAATATAAGTATAATTTATTAGCAGTAGTTCTTCACTCCACCATGTATCAAATCATGAAAATTGATTAATCTATACTTTTACAAAATAAACAAAATCATCAATACTATACATTTGAGAATGTTAACGTTTATTGCATTTATCATTTATCATTTATCATTTTAGTAGAGATTTTGCCCACAAATAAGCTGATAGTGAGACTAAATATCACATCAGTACGTAGAAAACTGATCTACCATAAATTATATGAAACATTTTATTAAAATAAATTACACCCAACGATAAATAATGATAGGCAATGATAAATTCAAATAGCTACAGTCTTAATTGAACTACTTTCGCTAGTTTATGTTGTGTAACTGCAATTCTACTGGAAATTTTGAGGTAATTAAATAAAGTGACAATAACATAATATTCGAAATGATAAAATATACCATTTAAATCATAACTTTTCGTTGACTTATGGTCAATTCCATAACTTTTGAAACTGAAACATAAAATCACAACTTTTGAAATTTTCTCAATTATCCCATATATCAAAATTCTATTGAAATTGATGGTGACGTTCAGCCGGAATTTCCGACGTGGACAAAACATCTGTTCTCCAAAATGATGTCGTTGAGATCATTGTCATTTAAATCATAACTTTTCGTTGAATTCCGGCCAACACGCCACCACCAATTTCACCGAAATTTTGATCCGTGGGATAATTGAGAAAATATGAAAAGTTATGATTTTATGTTCCAGTT